>CABEEJ010000002.1:745480-777602 GCA_901482245.1 Timema douglasi | reverse complement strand
CACACACACATACACACATACACACATACATACACACATACATACATACACACATACATACATACATACACACACACACACACACACACACACACACACACGCACACCCTTGGGACGTTTACGCAATTTACTCCTCTGCTGTGTGAGTAGTTTGCAGACCAGGATTAATATTCCCTGCACTCTTCGTATGGTATATCCGTGAACATTTCAAAATTTTACGCCTGTATATGTGTGTGTGTGTGTGTATATAAGTATATATAGGCAAATATGGTCTTAAATCTTCAGTAAAATTTTATAACACATATTTCAAACTAACCTACTTCATCCTGTTCCGTTAGATTAGGTAATTTAAGCAACTAACAACTAGTATGGACTCAATAGCGTACACCTTGCAAAACACAACCAGTTTCTTTGCAACACGCAAGATGTTGTCTGAGAAATCCAGCAATATCGTGGCGTGGAGTGAGACCAGGGCACCCAATGCTCTGTAAAACTCTACCTGTGATACTGTCGTCCCCACTCGGTTTCCATTTAACCAATCACGTACAAACTCTTCTCTGAACACCAAATACAGGTATATATTTTCATTGATAACGGCCCACCTGGTTGATGAGAACCAATTTGGTTTAAAGTTTCAACAAACTATTCTTAAACAGGGCAACAGGTCATGCCACCCCTTTGGAAACTAAGTCGGAAAGGACTGTAATAGACAACTCTATTTCACCACACATTAGCAGAATAAAATAGTCAGAGAATTAATGTTCAGTATGAAATCAACTCTGAAAAGCCAACGTTCAAACATTAGCCCAATGTCTTATATTGTGTGTAGTTGGCTAAATGACTAGTGAGGGAAGATATTAGTTTTTAAGTACAGTCCCAACATAATGGTATTGTCCTGTTAGCTACTCATTTAACACCCCTTCTTTAAGTATTACGTTTAACCCAAGGGCTAATATCGAGTTAATCATAGAGACAGGAATAAGGGAGTTTTATTTTTAAAGGAGCAACGTATGAAGTAGATAATATAGGCGCTGTGAGCCCAGTGCACCCGCCCGAGTTTTAATCCTCGCCCTTTTTTTAAACGATGTCTTTAAGTTCATGTTACACTTAACGATCCTTTTATATTGGCAGCACACTGTTTTGTTTCGGGTCAGCCCCGCAGCAGCAAAGATAAGTATTACGCACCAAGTCCAACGGTTGTATGGTAAATCAGAATTTAGAAAGTAAAGACTATTTTATTCCCCGGGGTAACTTAAAATGTTTCAAAATTAATGATAAAAGTTATTTTTGTGCGCTCGCTTGACGCTTCTTTAACATTTGGTAACAATTATTTCGAACAATTAGTAATTTGTGTAAAGTGTAAAACATAACTCAAACTTCGCGCTAAAGATTTTAATATTGCCAGATGTTTAAAAAATATTAGTAAATATGGGTAAGTACGAAATGTGGATGACGTACGGCTACCACTCTTACCAAAGTTATGTTCTTATTGAACAGTGTGCTTGGCGCTCTTAACTGTGGCCGCACGATACACCTAATTAGACGCCGCGGTACACTAGTGTGCTTAGGAACATCGTTTGCGAAACACTGATCTAGTTCCTTTCATGTGAACCTAACTTCTTATAACATGTGACCGAGGAGGAGGTTAGGATTCTTTACCCACGATATTATATTCTAACAAGGAATCGCTCTGTAAAATTTGTGGAAAGGAGCCTGTGGACACACTATATTTTCACCTATATTTAGATGAAAATCCGTTGTGGTTGGTATTTATATGAGAAACATCAACATAAGACTTCTAAATACTTATATTATAATTTTATAACATGATTATATAGTACTATAAAAAGTATATTAAAATATTTCCTTAGTATAAATTAATTAATTTTTCTTCATTATCTTTCCAAATTTATATCATTATTAGGTGCAGTTATTTTTTTCAAAATAATAATTAATTGTTCGAATAATATAAATTTCAATAAATCCTTATGTTTCATGGGTGTCTATTTATTTTATAGATGTATATGTTTAACCTGAACTTTTTAAACAAAGATTATATCAGTACAAGACATCTAAGATAATATAACCTATGTTCAATATGAAAAATCCCAATCTAGTGCTTACGTATTATTTTACTGATTAAATAACTGACCAAATGAGTATAAAAATTGTGAATCTCTTCTTCAGCACCCCAAACCATGATCCACTACGACTTAAAGTAGATTGTTCCAAGACCTTGGTCAAAGGAAAGGGTGTCAGTGGGTCTTGAAAAAACAAATGTAATTTATTTATTAGTCTAGAATTATTAAATATCAACTACATTGTAATCTTGCTAATGTAATATAAAATCTAGTAATAGTTTTTTCTAATATATATACACGAAAACAACAAGTTTTTGTGTGTAGATATTAAAGTATATTAATGGAGAAATAACCTTTTTAGTATTTCAGCCTCTAAACTCTATATAAACTATTAACCTGCATGCGATTATCAAAGGTCCAAGCAAATTTTAAAACGCGCAAGAAAAGAAAGATAAGGTCCGTAATTAGAGTTTTGTTTTTCCATTTGTGGCAAGTTCTATTATACAAGTGGTACGTGTCGCAGGTAATCTTGGAAGATAATAACTATTATATGTTTTATGAGGCTGACCACGGCTGACCACGACCTAGCTGCTTGTTAAGAACAAGAAGGGGGAGGAGAGGTATGAGGGTATAGAGGGTAAGAGACTGCATGGTAAACTGCCCCTATCTCCATAAAATTAGATCTCTACGCTTAGGGCTTATGGGAAAATAAAGGGAAATCTTAATTAACTTTAATTAGTTGTGTCTAGAATTAATATCACTTTCTTTAATTTTAAAATAAATAAAAAGTTTTTTTAGCCTCATTGGTAGTTTCTAAGTTAGCTTCTTCAGCCCAATCTCTTTTGTTCCCTTATGTACTTAATTGCAATTATCTTAAATTTACACTTCTTGAATAATATAATTATCATATTCTTAAAGTGGTGTATTCAATAACGAAAATTGCAAGGATAGTAAAATATATAGCTTATAGACTCCATCTAACCAAATATTAAATTTTCATAGCCTTTTGAAAAACACTTAAAGGTTATTCTTTATATAAATATATTTGGTCATTCCATAGATTTCATTTAAAAATCACATATATTTTAGTCTGAAAATTAATTTTAAACTATGGATTTTTTGTTTGTTTTTGGTTTTATTCCCTTATCTTACGATCTGTTCAGGTTATACATGTATGATAATTACTCTAATAGGCTCAGGATGAGGAAGGAAACATTTTATACGTAAGCCACTAGCATTTTCGTGGAAGGAGAGTGTCAACTACTACTACTACTACTACTATTAGCACCGCGTCTTACTAGCCGTTCGGGTTATACGCGCTCACGCTAATGTGTAATGGTATGGTTATTGTGAGATGAAATGAAGGACCTACAGTTTAACGTGGAATCCGAACCACGTTGAAGGCCTGGCATGAGAGTGTCAAACTAATAATAAAAAACACTTTCAGTAGAACCGACTGAGATTCAAATACCAATCTCCTCGTTTTCAGCAGGCCTCATATTTATTACCTTGGTAGAAATTTAATAGCATATCTGATTTTTATAATTCAAAGCAAATATTACTAAGCCTCTATAGAGAATTATAAATATAGCAACTATATTACTTAACAAAAATAAGGGACATTACAAATCGAATTAAATTAGCTGATTAAAAAAAAACTATATTGTTGTTCGGCAAATGTGACAAAATTAAAACACTTATTCGAATTGAAACTATTTTTTTGGGGATTGTTTCATGTAGCAATTAGTAAAAACAAAATGTGTTTATTTACTCTGAAAATTATTACATCACGCTGTTTTGGCAATCCAGAGTTTTCCAAATTTCAATCAAAATATAAATCCTAAACAATATAGTTTAGGATTATTTTTTTATTAAAGTCTTTGTAAACAGTTTCAATGGATAATGGTTCACTATCGTGCTAGACTTGCCTACTGATTAATGGGGAGATCAGGGTTCGAATTCCTGTCAGTCTTATTAGGGGTGATTTCCCTAAAAGGTTTCCCATTCTTCTTCCACACAAATGCGGGTAGATAACCTCTAAAATGCTTCCTTCCTCATCCCTACGCCATTAGAGCAATTATAACAATAACGTATAACCTGAACAGGTTATAAGAAGAGATGTTTTTTTAAATGTATGTTTAAAGTACTACCATTTGTAAATATAGAAAGAAACTACCATAGCCATGAAGCAAGATTATATTTGTTTGATGGTAGCATCAATGGCTATCATAGCTGAAGAGGTCATCATATAAAAAAAGGCGAAAGAATAATAACGCCATTTAGATCTTTTTTTTATGTTTTGAGTATTCTTTGTGTCCAACACAATGGAGATGTTGATTTCTTTCGTCCCTACATTACCCACGTTACCACGGACCAGTTTTTTTTATTATTACTACGACTCACCCCCCTCATCCATTCCCCAACGCTAACAAAGACATTTACTTCTTCTGCATAATACGACTTGAATGTCATATTTTTTATTTATATTGTTATGATCATGATAAAAGCAAGGCTCCCGGTTATATGAGACTTCCTTGAAATGTCTTCATATAATGATACGGTGCTTTAGTGTTTTTCATTGTTATTACAGAAAACTTTACCCACTGGTGGCCTTTTATTTTAGTGTTGTTTATTGTAGTGTTTTAGTAGTTGATAATGTAAATAATATGTAAATACCAAAATAAGGCGTTAAAAAAAAGGTCTAATTATATCTACACCCACTACGGTGGCCGATCGGACTAAGGTGCATTTTTCACATAGACTAGATTGCCGATGAAGGGGAATATTGGGGCTCGAATCCCGTTTGGATGTTCTGAGGGTGGTTTTTCATAAATGATTTTCCACCCTCCCTCTACGCAAATGAGGGTGAACTTTCTCTAAATTCAAGTTCCCTCACCTCTAGCACACTAGTGCTAGTTGATTTAAGCAGGTGTAACCCAGACGGACTCGAAGACGACGTGGTAAAAATTAAAAAGTATTGTTCAATTCGTCTGTGGGCTCTTTGTGTTTTAATATTGGCAGCTCATTAAAAGACAAACAATTTGTGTAAGACAGGAGTTAATGGAAAGATTGGAAATTGAATGCGAGTCGGGTCTACTAAGGGTGGTTTTACTAAATGGTTTCCCACCCTCCATCCACGCAAATCTTGATAGATAATCTATAAAATGATTCTTTCCTCATCCCTACCCTATTAGAGTAGTTGTCATCTGGCTGGTTACACACCACCGATTCTCAAGTCGAGTCCAATCTGACTCAATAGAGTCAAGGACTTTCACACCAGTGCGTCGATTCATTGAGTCGACTACTTTGATCAAAGAGCTCGTGCAAGATGGATGCAGTCATAGCGGTTTCTATAGATACAATTGTATAAAGGCGCCGGCGTAGACTTCTAGAAAGATGACGCTTAGGGCCAGTTTCATAGTCAAATTTAGTACGCCTCAAGTGCGGCGCTACACTAAGTACATGACGACACCTACCTAAACCAGAATGGAATGGGCCAGTTTCCTATGCGAGAACGACCCATTCCATTCGAGTTTAGGTAGGTTTCGTCTTGTATTTAGTGTAGCGCCATACTTGAGGTGTACTAAACTTGACTATGAAACTGGTCCTTAATGTGAAACCATGCATTTTTGGTAATTTTTCACATTTGTTTCCAAATAGTGGAAACTGCATTTTTATCCCGATGTTCGGGATGGGACGGGTTATAAATCGCAGGATTCTCTTGAACAAGAACAATGAGGAATTCAGTGTCTATGCTGTTAGCCTTGGAAATAATACACTTTACTCGGCTGGACTGACGAAATCTGTAATCTGCCTCATCATGGACTCTTGACTCGGTTAGACTCGGGGTAACTCGACTCGCCGGTGTTAAAGGTATTGGTCCTCCATCGTGCTATCAAATACAATATGTACTTGTCTCAAATGATGAGTCAACTCGACTCGGTACTCACTGGTGTGTAGCCAGTAGCGTATAGCCTGAACACGTATAAAGATGCGGCGATAAAAAAAAAAACTAGTAGGAAAAGTAACAAATGCTACAACTTTAATTTCAGTTAAAAAGTTTTAATATGGTGACTTATAATCAACACTTAAAGAAACAATCAAATTATATTACTCTAATTGTGTTTGCATTACTAAAACACATTATTAATTTTAATTAAATTAAAGTTTTATTTACTCCAAAATTGATTAAATTTTGGAATAATATTTAACTCATTTTCAAATTATATTAATTAAATACACTGTTTTTTAAACAAATAAAATTGCGTATTTCAGAAACCACTTATTTTTTTTTTCAAATAAAATAATTTTTATTTAATCGATTAAAATCAAACTAGTGTGTTTTTTGTCAACATAATAAGAGTTTAATCCCGGTGGTGTCAAAATGTATTACTTATACTAATTTAATCCGTAGGGCTGCGAGTAGCTAGGCATTAAAGTGCCTATTAAAGACATTACTAAAATGGTCTCATTATAGAAAAATTGTTTAGGTTTAATCACTATGCATATGCATTACTTATCTTTCTCTAATAAATATGTAATGGTGACCTGGCGGTCTAGGGGTAAGGTGTCAGACTTCTGTGCTGGCGGCCGGGGTTCAATCCTCGGTCGCGGCACAAATTTATCTGATTACCAAACCCTTCCTTCACCTCTAACCAGACATCTTGTGAATGTTGGGAATGCCAGGCCCCCACCGTGGTTCGGATTCCACTTTAAACTGTAGGTCCTCCATCTCATCTCACAATCACCCTACCATTACACATTAGCGTAAGTGCGTACAACCCGAACGGGTAGTAAGACGCGGTGATAATAATAATAAAATTAAGAATTTTTTTGTATATCTGTATTGAGAATTGTGCGATATTTAAGACATCAATAGGTCGGAAATTTTAAAATCTGTAGAGCCTGTGCACAAACAGGTACACCCAAAAGCTGGAGTTTTAAATTTTTGTTTGGGTTTTTATAGATTTATTAAAAACTGGGTCTGAAAAAAGATTTTTTCTCTCTCTCTCTCTCTGAAACAAAGAAAAGCATTGCCTTGTTTAAACACATAATGCATTGCGTCGTTACCCAGGGCAAAGCCGGGTTCTTTTGTTACTCTACGAATGGTATTTCTATTCATGTTTTATAAAACCAGCAGATCAAAATCTCAAATTATATCACACACCCTTTTTTTCACCATATATTGGTGCCTATTTAGTTTATAACCGTTCCCACTAGCGTTATGAATGTAGAGTAAATGCACCCATACTTGCGCAAAGAGAGTTTAAATATCTCCACGAATAAATGTATTATTTATATCCTGCCAGGATTCAAACCTCAGTCTCTATATTACCAGTGAAACCAGGCTAAATGAGCATGGCATTTAGACCGTATGTGGGTGATACACACATTCACTGTAATTTTGGCAAATCATCGAGAAAACTTTCCTCGTTAGTTTTCAGATTAGTAACATGTGTTCTATCCTCGCTTGTTTCAGGTGAGTAACATGTGGTTTTTGGCAACAAGCATGCCAGCTGTAGACTACGAGGATGATGAATATCCCGCTTCTATCTTGGTATGATAATGATTTCATTTTTATTGTTAACACTAGTTTATGTTACCGTTTCGAGGAAGGCTTTGTATTGATTTGATCCAACAAGATATTTTTTTACAACCTTTCATTACTTTTTTTAAATTATAAATTACAGGCTTCATTTGATTTAAAACAGTCGTTATCATGTACATGCCAGCCAGATACCGTATATCAGAAACTGCAGCAAATAAATCATGATTTTAATCAAAGCCTTTCTTGAAAGACCTATTCACTGCTTGTTGTAGAAATATAATGTATGTTACACTATTTATATTTATAGTTGATTATTTATTACATATGAACCATATATTATGAAATGCAGACCTTTTATCAGAGACTAGTTAGGAAACAGATTTAGAATCAAACGCTGAACAGAATAGATATAAGATCACAAACAGAACACAAATTGGAGACGAAAATTTAGAGATTTCTAGGAAAAACATATCATTTGACAGGGTTAATTAGTTGAAATATTTAGAAACAATTTTAACTAACAATGACGATATAATTTTGGAAATTAAGAAAATAATAAAATCGGGAAATGCCATGCATTACTTGTTCACTAAGTTGTTGACATCTCACCTGCTATCAAGGAGTGTATAACTCAAGTTGTAAAATCGTAGTATCTCACTTTAAATGACGAAAAAAAATAAGGTGCTTGAAAACAGGGTGCTTGAGAAGATATTTTGTTCAAAAAGCTATGAGAATATTGGGGAGTGGAGTAGGTTACATAATGATGATGTACATACCCTTTACTCATAACAACACATTGTTGGGCTAATCAAATCTCGTAGATAACGGTGGACAGGACATGCAGTGCAAATGTGACCATGTCTAGACCATTTTAAGGGTACCTACTGGTAAACCCAATGGGTAAAGACCGTTGGCAAGACCTAAACGCAGATGGGAGGACAACTCTGGAATGGACCTGAAAAATATAGTGTGTAATGAGGTGGACTGGATAAATAAAATGGGCTCAAGATAGTGATAGGTGGGGTACCTACTCTTGTGGGTGCACCAATGAACTTTCGAGCTCCTAGTGCCATATATTAAAAAAAAATCATATACTAATTCATTTTTGTTTTCTTTTTAAAATTTCATTAATTATATAAAAACATCAATTTTTAATCTACATACACACACTCAATGGACATCTAAATCGGATCAAACTAGCACCGAAGGGCTATCGAAGATGAAACGCCACGGAATTATATTAAAAATAATCTAAATAAAAAACTTTGATGTGCTGATAAACACTCTTCTGTTGTTTAAGGTTTCGGCCAAAGGGGGCGCAAGTATTTTTTACAGTCTTTATAGAATTGAATTTTTTTGGCCAAAATAAATAAAATATATCTCCAGTAGCAACATATAGTTTAGTTTTCAGCACATGCTAATATAAACAGATATTCAATATATGTTGATATCAGCATATGCAGAAAACAAAACTCTTATGTTGCTACTGGAGAAATATTTGATTTATTTTGGCAAAAAAAATGCTATAAAAACTCCTAAAACTACTAACGCTCCCTTCGGTCGCACATTAAGGGCGGGAAAATTTTTAATTTAATCTAATTACACCATCCCCTTATGTTGATTAATACTTTATTTGTGGCTAGACATTAAATGGCAAGCCAGTCAGTTTAATTTATTACATGCAATATATGCCACTAAAATATTTTTACTCTTTATTGAAGAAATCTTACCTTTCGATCACTGTGTGCACAAATTGTAGACAACATCTTTACCCAGTTTCCTAGTAATAATTTTGGACGGTTTTTCTCCTTATAAGTCAGGTTGTACTCGTGTATATATATATATACTACAAACAGTAGAAGTGACTAATTCTGTGATCTATTAATAATATTTCAAGAAAGCATGATTCGATAAAGAAAATTCATGACCGAAAGTCTTAGTTTGACATAACGATAGTTTCCCGAATAAAAACTATTTCTCTCTAAACGATTATTTTCATACAATATATACAAATATGTTTGGTAAACTACTAGTTTTTGTTATTTTAATAGTAATTAGTCTATTGTTTTCAAAACACACTACTTTAAATACTCGTAATTATATTTTGAGTTAGGCCTATTTAATCATTCCAAAATATATTGCACCTCCTTTAAGGTAGGAGTGTAGAAGACGTGAGAATATAGCAAAATATGCCTGTGTAAATAAATATTGAATATTATTTTATCCACATGGCTATATCAACAGTTGTTGAATATGTGACATGATTTTAGCGGAATTAGATGAGATACTTTTTAAACGAAGAGAAAAGTTGTCATTAAATTCCAGGACACCTTTGACAGATATCAAAAAATGGTTGTCACCACGTGAAGAAGAATATTTCTGGAGGAGTACTACATTTATTTTGGCCAAACAATGTTTTGCTAAAAAAATAAAACTAACCTTTTTATTGCGTCCTCTAAGCTCACCTAAAGAACTATCATTGGCTAACTACGGGTGTTCAATAACAAGAATCAAAGGGGGGGACCAAAGGTTTGTTATAGATTATCCAAGCTTCTCATACTGTAGTTTACACGGCCGTCAATACAGATTGTCTCTTCCTCCGCGATTTCCCTTCTAAACACCAGTAACCCCCAACCACCATTCCCAAAACCCGGTTTTACCTTTGGTCTAAAGTCGAGAGAGTGTAAGGAGGATACCAACCCCCTTAGCACTTTAGAGTGACGGCTGTCTGTCTACGCGAGAACGCTTCCCCTCCTCCAAGACCAACGAGGCAGGGCTGGCAACCCTTTCTACAAAGCTTCTTCCCCTTCCTATACACAGTGGTGCCAACTAATTCGTGGTTCACGCACTACCGGCGCAGTGTGTAAAAGATCAGTAGAAATGTTTCAGGTGTTCGGAGAGAGCAACACTTCCGGCTAACCAGTTGGTCAGCTATCTTATCTTGCCTACCACCATAATTTGAGTTATAGAAAAGGTATTAAACCAGGCCTCGACGATTGTCGGGATCGTTAAAGTGGGGGTGTTGGGAACGTAAGAAAAGATAAGTGCCTTTGCATTTTTTTTAAATAGAAAAACTTTTTTTGAACAAAAGTAAAAGTAAAGTATTACTTCAGTACAAACAGAGAGTTTAATTTTCTCACACCCACTTTGGTGGCCGCATGGTATAATACGTTACGCTCGTAATAAACAAGACTGCAGAAAATGGAGATTGGGGTTCGCGATGCTGGTGGGTAAACTGAAGGTGGGTTCTCCTAAATGGTTTTCCACTTTATCTCAACGCAAACAGGGTAAACTTAATCTAAATTAAACTTTCCTAATCCCTAATACATTAGTGTAATTAGTACATAGACGTAAAGTCCGAACGGGTAGTAAGACGTGGTTCAAATTTTAAAAAAATCTTCACATGGTGATTATATGCCATAAACATGGTGGCATTAGATGACAAACATTTGAAATCAGAGAAAGAGTTGTCTTTAAATTCTAGGACAGGCTCAACAGATATTCAACAGTGTAGGTCACTATTTAAAGAAACTGAAACTATAAATGCTTTTTTAAAACAAAAATAAAGAAAAGATTAAAGGAAAAAGGACTCATTTTATTAAATGTTGTCGATATTATTAAGTGGAAATAAGGGGTGCAGCAGTTCCGCAGTGCCTATACAAGAGCCGCCACTGCTAAAACAATAATGTATTTACTATATAAAAAATCTGAATAGACACTGACGTTTCATTTAGGTCCCTATATCCCCAAATTAAGACATAAAACGATCAACAACCTCTTCTGAGGGATATTGATTCTAATTCCTTGTGGATTTGTGTTATTCTACTCTTCAAGTTGTTTGAAAAGAGTTGGGGTGTAAGTGGTTTGGATCTCTACATAAATATAAAATTTGGGTGATGAAAACAATAATTTTATGTTAGGGGCTTACACTAAAACAAGAACTAATACTTTATCTTTTAAACAAATTATAGTGTTGATATTGAAATAATCTTAGCGCGTAATTTTCTATTGGTTTAAATTTGTGTCAAACATTTTATTGCTACTTCAATATATGACAATACCTCTATTGTGCCGTAATTATGTTGCTACAGTAGCCCCACAGCTTCTTTGGTGCTGACTGACAGCTCACAGCTGACTTCTGACAGTCAACATTTAGGAATATACCTAAATTTTGACTGTCAGAAGTGACAGCTGATAAACACATGTTTTTGCAGATAATCTGGTTCGGCGTAGGGATACGTAATTTGGTCTGGTAACTTTTTAAAGCTGTCAGTCAGCACCAAAGAAGCCATGGGGCTACTGTAATTATAGTTTAGTGCATATATACTAAAAAGCTGGAAATCAAAGTTTTTATGGATGTATCGGTAGGTTTATTAATATAACTTAATCAATTTGAATTATTTGAAAAACGACTCCTGTACATGGTAACCAAACCTGGGCCCCTTAGGCTAACACGCCAAATTCTTACCACTGAGTTAAACAGAATTCGTCCAGTGGTAAGGGTTATTCCTCACTCGTAATTTAAGGCATGAGTCTAGGATGAACATGGGGAAACATCAGTGACTTGATCTTAACATTGAAATCCCAGTCAGTGGCCAATTAAGAGTCTGCTTTTATGACATCAATAATTGTTCAAAATTAGATTGCTGTTGGCGTATATTATTCCATACATACATATACTTTAAATATGCATACATATATTAATTTAAGTATTTAATAAAAAAATAGCATATTTGCGGAAACTTATCCTAAATTTAAAATGTAATAAAAATGCATTAGTTTGTGTGTAGTCATAATTTCCTTCCTAGGTAATAATTCATCTTGGTCCAGTACATATTTTCTTGGTAATTCCCGTCCGTTACTTTTCTCAAGAGCTGTTCTCAGAAATCCGGCCAATTTCGGTACCAAATGCCGAGAGGGGAGAAAAAAAATGATTTGGCAACACTGACGCCAACACTTGCACTTTCCCAAGCCCCTCTTCTCTTGCGAACCCTCCTACACCCCTTCTTCAAAACTCAACCAACCACCCTTCTTAAGACTCGAGTAGAAGAACGTACTAAGATGGGAAGGGTGAAGCAAGAAGAAGAAAGGGAGGAAACTAAGTTTTAGGTCATCCATCGTAAATTCGTTTATCCGAACTACTTCCCCCTCTCCCCCTACTCTTCCCGACCCTGGGCAGAATGGGCGGTCCTCCCTTGTTGGATGCTGGATGCTGCTTGCACTCTTCTCCCAAGACTTCAACACAAGTAACAGCGATACATCATACTTTGACGTGGTGCATAAAGAATTACTTTCTATAACATTTTTTTTCTCCTATCGCCCAACCTCCCATCAATTTTTTTTATTTATTTCATTTTTTCCTCATTCCCTCTCTCTATCGATCTTTGTACACAGAAAAACGTTGGTTAATGGGTGTTGACGTAGTAGTAAATGAAGTTTCGATTCACGCTTAATATAAAATGCAAGATTTGTTTTTTTATCTTGAGTACTTTATTTTTCTTTAGAAATATAACGTTGGCTACCTCAAAGAATGTTTTATGGCTAAATTAAATCAATAACTTTAAATACATTCAAACGCACAAATGCAATTTTCGTTTTAATGTTTGGTAAACATCTTCACACACTAATATATGTTTATATTTTGTAAATAGTTGCTTTTTTAAGGGGTTACACACATGAAATATTACTATATAGGAGGTTCATTTATACCCATTCGATAAAATAAATATGCGAGGTAACACATTAATTCCCTATTATTTAGTGTTTTCTGTAAATAAGTGTAACTTTTTAGGGTTCTACACACATTTAGGCCTACGTATAGAAAGTTAATCTATGTCAGTCAATGAAATATATATGAAAATATTAAGATACATAAAATTAAATTCAAATATAAAATGCATTCAATGGCAATCATACAAGACTTGGGCCGCCCGCGCTTCGAACCTACAAAACGTGACGACCGTTAACCAACTTGTGTCGCGCGGTACAAAATGCCTGCATAAAAGGGCTCTTAGTGGCCAGGTTACGCAGGCCGCGGCGGTGGCAGAGAGTTAGGATTCCCTCTGCGCTCACTAGGCCACGGCGGCCAGCGGGAATAAGAGCGGTTCACACGCGGCCAGATGTTTTCACAAAATGCAATAGGTGGACGCGCGTCAGCAGTCAACCACACAGTGGCCAGCACAACACCACTAAGTCACTAATTATGACTCTTGTTGAGGTGACAGTGTTGCCAACGACCATATAATTGTTGTAACTAGATTAGTCACCAAAAAGTCGCTAAATTGTCGCTAAACGAACAATTAAAAGTCGTCAGATTTGTCGCCAAACCAAAAATACATACATGAGGCCAGGGCTCCACAGGCAAGAGTTTGCTGTTTCAAATTACAGATTCTTACCACTCGAAAATATACCCAACGGTAAATGATGGAAGGTGGCCACACGCGCTGTAATTTCCTGCGTCAGTCCAAAAATCGCGTCAGTTTCAAGTTCTTACTGCCTGAGAATGAGGCTGGTTCAATTTTTTTTTTTCGAGCAGTTTCTCGACGCTCGTCTCTGGCTCTACACGCGTTAAATTACTGCCTGTGGTTGTCTGCATCGATTATGTAGTTAATTTGCTTGTTTAAATTTAATTTTGAATGCCTCCATAGTTTTGTAAGGCGTTTATTTGATAATATGTATAGTTTAAGTTAAGTTTATGTGTATTCATATTTAGGCTAGGTAGATAAATACTATATATTTTTAGTATCAATTGTAATACTATGGATTAATCGCACCGCTCTTTGGATGTAAATTGTAATAATATGGAATCTATCACCCCGCTTTGGGCGTCATTTGAAACACTACGGATTAATTCCCTGATATAATAATGCTGTGATGATATATAGGTTGTCTAAATCTTCGTGATCGAGTGCCTATCATCACTGTATGGAAAAGATACCGTTTAACCAGCTGTCTATAGCTCCGTGTTCGAGCACTAATTAAATCGGTATGTTAATAAAATTAAAGAAAGAGAACTGTTGATGGCTGTTTATTCACACACGGTTTATTTAAATGACACCTGTTAATTATGTATACATATTTCAATTAAATATTTTATATCACTGCACACTTGTGATATTGATGTGACTTATTTTATAATGTGTTACACTGTGACTGCCAGTGTGTGGCTCTGACTGACTCGTGCGTGGGCGAGATCTAAGTGTAGATGTTTGGATCCCGGAGCTTCCATAAACATACGCACAGTGGCTTTTATATAACATACCCCTTGCCTTTCTCTCCCCTCATCAGCAGCGTAAAATCTAACTAATAGAAAGAGTCCTGGCGACAGGTTTTGTGAAGGCTAGCTTCTTATGGTATAAAGAAATGGCGTCTTTTGAAAAAATACTGCGGAGTTGTTGTTTTAACAGGAATTGACGCAGTAGATCTTTTAACAGGAAATATGGTATAAAAAATATATTTTAGTGGTGAAATCCTTTTCACATTATTTCTGAGAAGCGCGAGTTTCTTCATGGATGAATCTTAAAAGGATACTTTACATATATTATTTTAAATAAAAATTACCTTCATCCATGACTTTTTACATAATTTAGATTAATCCAAACCAATATCATTACACAATCTTAAATATACCCAAGTATGTAATGCAATTTGACAGCGAACTAATTTCTAAAGCTGATAAAATAACAATACTAAAAAAAAACCATACACATATTATAAGAAGCATTCCTTCGTTTGCAGTTCTGTTCTGTTAACGAACTGCGCAGTGAAAAGCTGCACGTGGAGCCATCCCACGGCTGCATAGCAGTTATTTTACCGCTTGTCCAAAAGCAGGAATTTTACCGCTTATGTAGCCAGCTCAAAATAGAAGCCATTATAGCTGTAAAAAAAAACGCTCCTCTAAGCAGTAAATTCATACCCGTGGAGCCCTAGCCTTAATCTGAACCGAATGTAAGACACATCAGTGGACTGAAGTAATCCCCGTATCCGGAACGATATTGGGATTTGTGATTAACATATAGATAGTTTAGATCTCTTCCATAGACCGAAACAATGCATAATGCGTTCTTGTAGTACGGTAGCTCAAAAATCTAAATTCTATAGCATTAATATTTAAATTAATGAAAATGAACTTTACAGAAAATTAAGGAAAGTCGCCAGTCAACGGATAAGTCACTAGGCGCTAAAAATGAAAATTAGTCGTTTCAGACCCGTAAAAGTCGCTAGGTCTAGCGACAAAGTCACTAAATTGGCAACACTGTGAAGAGGTAACCCATAACAGCTACTTGCTCCACGTTCATTGCGAGACTGGCAATGGGCCCACACACTAATTGGCAGCAAATGCTTACGCTAGGTTGGTCGCGTAATTTTCTGGCCGCTGGTGCACGGTCATCCTAAGATCATGAGTATGGACATAAGTTTAATCTATTTTACCTACTATTCTCCTCTACGTTTGGCATCTATTCATACCTACCTCCTTATCGTGATTATGTTGGTCACGTGATCAAGTTCCCTTACAGACCTATGATAACGAGGAAGACGAATTTCTCCAAGCCAACTCGACCACAATCTACTATCTTTATAGTGAAAGGTCATGCAAAGTAGACTTATTATGAAAAAAAAAAAATAGATTGGGAGTGACATTGCTATCACGTGATGTAAGACAAACCATCATGTCATTTATTCTCTCTAGTTTCTGTTAAAGATACGAGACAAGTTTATTGGTTTGTTTAATCGTTTTATGAAATAATATCATCCGTTAGATACTGCACACTCACTGACTCACATTATTATTATTATTATTATTTTAGCTATTATAGAGTTATTTATATGTAAGCCAAAATATATTATTTTTCAGCACCGATTCTTACACCCTAAGTACACCCAACTGGGACTCAAACCATGACTTCCCCATCATTGGCAGGATAGTTTATTGTGAGTGTAACGCCTTAAAGACCATACGACCACCGAAGCGGCTGATATGTCTCTTTAATTAACAACTTATTACCAGGGGTGCTTTAATTAACATCTTATTACCAGTAATGCTTTAATTAACACCAGGAGTAAGGGTGTTAAGATTGACTTAGAGAAAGCTCACCATAATTCACGTAGAGGGTGGCTGGTAAAAATTTAGATTTAAATCATGTTGTAATGTACTCAGTTTACATCTGGCCAAAATTTGAATCTTTACTTCGCCAATTGCTAACAAATCAGTAAGTTATATTTAAAGACTGATACCTTAGAGCACGTGAAAATTAATATTTTTTTTTGTAACTCCTATAAATAGTGTACTTCATGTTGCCTCCGTTATTTTTCACTTACTTCTGTTGCGCAATCCTTGAAAACAGTAGCGAGAATAGAAAAATAATTTAACTAGTATTTTATGTGTGCATTATTTATAAGGCCAACAAATTATAAAAGTGTAATTGTCCCGTTTACGAACTGTGCGTCAATTTTGGAATTACAATGGTTGCCTTTAAATTCTATAAATATGAACTAGAGATTTTTAAAATGTATCTCATCATCCATAATACCACATTTGATGCATGGTCTTTCATTTAAAAAATAAAAATTAAATTTGTTCAGTTTAACTGTGGGAATTGGTTTCTTAAAATGCGGCTTCGTTATTGAAAAAAACTTTTATATGATACTCTTTTAAGTAAATGGCTCTTATTAAAAAAAATCTGTTCTGTTTGGTATAACTCAAAACATTACTTTCGAAATAAGTATCTGTTTTATCAAATTGTGGCTTACCTTAAAATTATTTTGAAATTGGATATTTTTTTGGTACATCCTGTGGGTAAAAGTTTAATTTCCTTAAAATAAATATCGAAATAAGTTTAGTAAGATCCCAAAAAATTGTTGAAAAGGAATCGCTCAACGTTTTATATATATGGCCACACAGAAGTACTGTAATGAGAATAATTCTGTAGTGCTTAATCATGACTTTCTCTTTGGATAATCAACCTTCTCTGCAGCAGGATTTTTGTAGATTTTTCTATAATCAACATTTATTTACCCCTTGTCAATAATTATTAGTGTTGTACTATGATATTCTGAACGAGCAGTAACACTTGATTCACCTAAATACAATTTGTAAAATTATGGTTAATTAATCTGAAATGAGAGGTCAAAGTTTAATAACAACCAAATGCTCTGAAAATATTTATTTAGAAGAAAATAATAAATAATCTTCCCTATGGGTAAATGCATGTTAATTTTTTATTACTTACTTTTTAATGTGTTTCTTTAAATTTTGTAAATACATCTTTGGAATTAATGAAGTAATAAGTCTACAAGAATGACTTATGGAGTACCTATTTGTAATCGCACAGAAAACTATAACATGGTATGTGTTACACATTATTTCATCTCATTAATTAATGTTATTCCCATCTGTTAATTATTGTTGTACAGATATTACATGTTTTATAATTATACATTAACTCTGCAATAATAGGCAATTATTCGTATGCATAAATTTGTGTCGGGAACTGGTTTATGAAAACATCACTCCTAATTAATAGTTTACCAGGGATAATACATTTTAAATATTTAATTAAATGTCAAATTTTTTTTAAGATATTTGGTATACACATCAATGTACTGTCCTTTCTACTTTGTAGATTTAAAAGCACTTTTTAAACTCAAGGCAGTTTCAGCACAGGACTTGTACATTAATTAAAAATTAAAACTAGGATCATACATTTAACAATAATATAAAACTATAACCAATATTTTAACTATATGAATGCTTTAAATATACATCGTAAGTTATTTAAGTCCTAAATAAAAGTAAAATTAAGTGTAACCCACTCCCCTCTTTATCACCATTCCAAAATAACAGTCGGGGATGGAAGCAAGATTTAATTTACTCAGATATAAAATTACATACAACTCAATGAGAGAGTGAGACAACAAATAGTGTTAGGCATTGGAAACATAAATATATATATATATATATATATATATTCGAGGTAAACATTCATTTAGCTGGCATGAACTGGATAAATGAGTCTTAGAAATAAGCCAGAGCCCGAACGGCATCATATTATGAGAAAAGAGTTGTCAAAGGTAATTTCAGACGTAATACAATACTCTTGCCAATAAATGATAACTCCAAAATACATTTAACAATCTATACTAAATTGACCTTCAAATTAATCTCAAAGTCCTGCCATAGTAACAAATTTATTATCAAATATAGCTTCAAATAAAATGATCAGTCAGGAAAGCGATCCAGTAAATACACATAAAAGTTAAGTTACCCTTACTGACAGTTCCCATATGCTAATCAATAACAGTATAGTCTCATATGAAAAAGTTCCTCCAGATAGAATATTAGAATATTAAACATATCAGAATATATTCACAAAGGTCATAATATTGATAACTACGCCGTCTAATGGCCTGCAAAAATAATATTGGTAAATAAAGCTAATACTGCGGTATAACCTCTAAAGCTCACGGCCCCATCTTTGACTAACAATTCATTAACTTTAACATTTTCAACAAGATAGATGGTCTCTAAATAAATAAAAGGATGATTATAATTCCCTAAAATCTTAAAATAAGAAGAGCTGGCAAACAACGCTATTACTCTTAAAGCTTCGTCTCAAATGGTGGTACCCAAAGGGTAAAAAAACACCCATCCGTTAAGCGTATAGGAAAAGTTTCAAAATAAGGCACAGGATCCAAAGCTCCCCCATGGGGATCGTAATAAAAGTGAACACTGTTTGAAATATCCACCCAAAGATATTAAACATTATCATGGGTTTAAGATTCCAAAATTTACTAAGTCCATAAAGTACCAATAATTAATTCAATTTTAAGTATTACTAGTCTAGAACAATAATTTTGAATACAACAGAACATTTTAAGCCAAAAGAGAATTTTGAATAACCAAATGTTTAAACTACCCTCTGGTAATGTCGCTCACCTTGTTGCCAATAAGTAATATGTGCCTACAACACAGGCACACCATCATTATATACCCTTAAGTCATACCACGTGCTCTCGAGAAGTGGAAGCCACAAGAGGGAGGGAGGTGAAGGGAGAACCATACTTCGAGAACATACTGTAACATGTTATACGTCTCCAGATGCGCGCAAAAGAACAGTTCTGCGATTTGGCCGAGCGTGGCAGACAGAGCGCAGTGAGTTCGCGCATATAACTATTTTTTTTCTGTGAGTGCGGTTCAGCTCTGGCGTCGGGAAATGAACCTCGGACCACTTCAATCCAATATTAGACAGTGCCACGATATGTGGTGGAGCTATAGTTTGTTGTTGAGATGTGTCAACTGGGGTCAGGATGGTGAGTGAGACAACCTCTTAATGTTTATATGTTTTAACAAAGTTACAAAGGTACCTTAGACCTTTAATTCACCTTTAGCTTTACTTGGTGGAAGGAATTTACGGCATGATCTTTAAAATATCCTATAAATATATAGAAGGCAAAAATAAATAAGAATTAAGTCCCCATGGAGTTATCCATTGTTCGTTGGTGAAGATAGTATCAACTTCTCCCGATAGAGGGTGTCATGTGTTCAGTAAAACTAGCCTTCAAGCTGTTAACCTCAGATATCTCTACTGAAGGTGCTATTTTTTCATTTGTTCTTAAGTATGCTGAGTTGACCTCTTACCACACCCACTGCTTCACGAAGAATATAAAACCACCGTGGATAGAAACCGAGAACTTTAAATCTGAAGTTAAGAACTCTAGCCACTAGACCACGGGGGTGGTCAAATATGAACTAAGAAATATTAGAAAAGTCCCATTTTACTCATAATGTAAATAAAAAGTTTAAGGTCAGATATTGAAATGTAGAAAAAATATATTTGTATTTCTAGGAATAAATAAACTTTTGATCATATATGACTATGTCTATATTTATCCTCATGCTATCCCAAGATTAATTAAGATCATCTGATGTTTCACTACCACACTTAGCACGACAGCCTGTTAATTCTAACAGGAAGACAAATAAGATTCAGTGACGTGGAAGGTCTATATAAGGAATGATGAGATGGATGTCTACGTAACATTCACCTCTCATTCTCCCGCCAGGATTATACTTGAAACCTCTAACTCGTGTAATCAGTGCCAATCAGTGGTGCTGCTAGCCTCATAATAAGTGGTATTGATGATTTTAACCCTGGAAGTAGAGGCTTAAATTCTGAATGATTTCATCAAGAATTATTCCTTTCAAATACTAGTTTTTCCATCAAGTGAACTTTTCCCTCTTTCGGGAGAATGGCATTGCAATTAGTCTTGGTACCACAATCAACAAACATCACTTTAGATCTAGTCACTTTTAACCTTATGATAAACAAATACCCCTATCAACAGTTTTTTGTGTTCTAATCAACGCTTTATATATGTCGTTAACACATGTTCACAGTTATTTTCATTTTTTACTAAACAAAGCTCTGCATTTTGTTATATTCTCAAGTTATTTTGATATATTATAATTAATAAAATATATATTTCTTAATAGAATATATATAATTTAGAACTATATTAAGTTTCATCTAGTTAAAGCTTAAAGCCTGTAGGATTTTACTAGTTTTTTTTCTGACCCCTTATTAGAGATAACATTGAATCGCACTATCCGGTTTGATTAGGAAATGTATTGGGGATACTTAATGGTTGTAGACGTGCATTTGGAGCGGGAAGATATCTTGGCCATTACTTGTGGAATACTAATGACGACCTCGTAATTTTATTTAACTCTGCACTCCTGTTTAGAAATTTATTTTAATTTAAAAGAAATTAAGCTATTCAGGTGCAAGATCTGTAAGATCGGAATTAATCTTTTCAATATTTTTATATATCTTGTATTAAAAAGGTGCAACTTCCTATCTTCTCTAAATAAAGGCCCAAGTCTTTAAGCTAAGTTTCACTAACCTTTCTCTCTGCACCGTTATTCAATACACCTTCTCAGCAGCGATGCCGGAATATTGATTAAAGCCTTACTACTGCTGCTCTTTCGAGCTACACCGGAGTGTGATAAGTATGGGGGGACATGGTTGCGCTTTCGCATTTATTGTAAATTGTCGAATCAAAGTAAGATGAAATCCTCATAGGAATACATTCGTTCCAAGGATCTATATTTACCTTGAACTTGGATGTCAAATATGGATATCAAATCTAGCGGAGTTAATAACCTTTCAAAATACTGGATGTATTAGGCGATGTACAGTTATACTTAAAAACGTTTATAGAAATGTGAAATGAATAGCCTATTCTATATTTCTTATTGGGGGGAGTGGGAGGGGTTGATGTGGCCTTAGTCTACCCTAAAATATAGCAAGGTTACCTTAAACTGTTAAGCTATGGTGAATATTATAAGATAAGGTCAGAGTATAGTCCATCAGGGTAGGACCTTTCAGGTTTAACTGAACTTACATTTACATTGTAAACCCTTTAAAAATGAATAATTTATCACACCATAGGTTTGAGCTAGAGTTATTCTGAGCCATATTTGGAAAATTTAGTATTCTTTTTTCATAATATATGCTATAAATGGCATATTCGTTATTGTGTTGTTTTGGCTTGAAAATATATATTTGTTTTTAATTATAATTTCAAATTACTACCTAAAAGATGTTAAAATCATATCGATCTGTATGTATAAGATTCTCAGATAATTAATTTAAAACTTTGAACATTTCATTATCACACTATTTATTTTTAAATTTTATTTTCCCTTACATCGCCCAATTAAGTTTGAGCATTCTAAAATATATGAAAACTATCAATTTTAAAATAAAATATGATTTAATTTATATATATATAAATTAAATCAACTTATAAAATTAAATTAACTTATAAAAATCTCACATTAGGATGTGATAAAATATTAATTAAAATAGTTGTGGTTTTTATTTTACCATGCATTAGATAAAATAAAAATCACATCACATTTACTATAGCATTAGTCAAACAAGCTTTGTCTAGGACTATATTACATTTTATGTGGCGTAGCCTACTTAAATATCTAATTAGACATGTTTGAAACGCACGATTCGTTTGGTAAAAATTCCAGTGGTGAGTACAATATGAATATTTTACTGTTTATAATTTATGAAATTCGTTTTTGAATGCATACACAATTTACAATGTCATTTCATATGTTATTAAAGTCAATTTAGATATTTTACCCCACCTCCCCTTTCAACTCGAATGAGAATCTTGTTGGCGAAAAGCTTGTCATTCCGACCGCTCATTAGCGAAACCACGAACCCTCATTGCAGCAAACACAATGTCCAACAATTATACGAAAACAAATAATTCATGAAGCTCAGTTTAGTGAAGTGTATGAAATGCGTAGTAGAGAGACTCGAAATTCATTTATGTTGAATTACAAATGATTAAAAGTTCCTCTGCAAAATTGAAAGATAAATTAGAAATGAGAGTTCCCAAATTGCTTGTAGTCATGAATGAATAATTGAGATATCATAAGTATGTGTAGCCAATGTATCGTTATAAATAAAATTAATTCCTAACGATTAGTTAATTAACTGTAGTGATACGTTTAATTGTAAATCCTCAGAGTAGTTGTACATCGTAAATACATATACCGTTTCCTTTAATGGAACTTTTTTTAAAAATATTGTGGGAGATTTCATCAACTAAAATATTCAAGCATTTCTAGAACTAATAAGGTATGGTAGTAAAATGGTTGACTTTAATTGATGATATAGGAAATTATGCGTCTACGAAATACTTTTTTAAAATAGGCAATTAAATCAATTCTCAATACTCGTTAAACGGATTTTATGACAGCATATCTGGCTTATCCTTTTCATAGCTCATGTTCTACAAAAATAAATCGGGTAGGAATAATCTTTAACACACGTTTCGAAGCAAAGTTAAAACATAAAATTCTTTTGAAAAGATCAGATGTGATTCTTTTGAAAAGATCAGATGTTGGAAGTTTAATTCGCATCAAGCTTATGGTCTTGGGGNCATTAAAGGACGGCCACGGGAAGGTTTGCGACACACGCCAATGTAAGGGAAGATATTTTGGCAAAGACGCGTCTCAGCGCTTATTTGGACCTCCCCCCCCCCTTACTTTCTCTTGAGTCCACCCCTAAGAATACACGACGCCAGCTCCTTCAGTTGGCAAGGTGAATACACACGAGTTTGGCTTCCTGACAAAACTCTTGATTGAAGTAGAAGCCAGGATTCCCTCTAAGGATTTGTACATCCTCCATCGTCCTTCCCTCCTATTCTCCCCAACCCCATCCTTCCTAATCCAACGGTCCATAGACTCACACTACCCTAGTTGTATCCTACAAGATATTCTACTGGAACAGCCAACAGAAATCAAGGCTTTGGAGTAAAGTACCAAGAGTTGTAAACCCTCAAGACGGAGCTACACCACCTATAGAGATTCAAATTTTTTCAACTTTGGCGACCTGGAATTAAAATGGTTATATAAAAGTTTATTTGTTACTTTCTCACATCAAGGGAAAGTATTGTTATCAAGAAAAAATCGATCTCTAGATAATAGCACATTTCTAGGTTTTGTGTGAACACGAAATTAATAAATAGTACTGTCCACCGTAGAGACTTTCTATCTCTTAAATCTTATTAATAGAGACATTTACTCAAAACTCATAAGGTTTGTGATACAAAAAAAAATTGTTGTAAAAACATTCCACCAAAGAGAATACATGAAATAATATGAGTTACAAAAACATTTGAGTAAAGTGGAGCATCTCTGCCCAACAAACAGCATTGCAGTCAATTTCATATTTCAAATGACTCCACAACAAAATATGTTTGCTCATAGCTCAGAAACTATTTGTTTTATAAAAATATGTTTCAATCAAAATAGTTTTTAAATTTAAAAGTACTACATCTTTACAATGATAAGTTATTTCGTATCTCAATTAGTCGTGGAGTAATGATAAAAATTGGAAATTTACGTACATATATTTTCATGGAAAAATTAAAATTGGCATTTGGTTTAAAATGTCAAACAGTGTGTATGCACAAAAAAATAATCAAAATCGTCATAGCAAATTTTGAGAAGATCCAAGGCCGTAGCCAGCCAATAATTTATTGGGGATAGGTGAGTTCGGTGGGCACATCCTCCAATTTCCGGAGGATAGAAAACATTCTAAATGACAATCTGTTCTAGAAGCTATCTGAATTTTTTTTATGGCAACATAGCTCACTATCTGCTGGAGGTCAGGAATGATGTATACATTTAAACAACTATAGAAGCTCTCTAAAGTGTTTTTTATGATAAAAATAACCCCCTAACTTCCAAAGGCTAGGATATTTTTTAAATATTAACATCTCTAGAAGCTCTCTGATGTGTTTTTTATGGCAACATATTATCGTTACTGCGGAGGGCTATAAAGAATTCTAAATATTAAACATCTCTAGAAGCTCTAACTGCTAAAGGCTTATACATTTATATGTATATATGTATATATACATATATACACATATTTAAACAACTCTAGAAACCATCTAAAGTGTTTTCATGGTAATTTGTACTTGTACCTTAATTTTGATATTGTTTGAACCTTAAAGAAGGCCATACATATTTATATATTTCGCTCATAACATTTCGGGGGGGAGGGGAGAAGTGTGGTTGAACTCCCAACTATGACTATGGCCTTGAGAAAATCGATTAATTTTTCTCTTTTTGCCCATAGGTAAACTACCCTTCATTTTAGGGTTGGATATCCAATTAAAAAATCACCTCGAGGGAACCTTATAAAAACCCAAGGTACCAAGTTTTAGCTCGAAGGTGAAATGATTTATGTTCTTTTCCGAGGTACAGACGGACAGACAAATGGCATTGCAAGAACCACTTTTCCAGTGGTCGTCGACATTTATCCAAAACTAGTCAGAATTTTTTTTTACCACAATACTTCTCTCCTAGAGGGGTCAAGAGAAAGTAAAAAAAAGAAGTATTTTACATTTCTGTAGGTCCCCATGTCTGTTCACTGCTCTCGTAGCAAGTTAACCGTGTGAAGAGCTTTGTCCTGTTTAAAGCTGTGTGTTACGCCGTGAATATTAACCTCGAGGCTATTCTGTGTATAGCTATCTGCTAGCGAACGTTGATGTGTTGTACTGTCCTCCACATGAGTGGACTTCACTCAAGTGTGCCAGATTTGGAACCTGGATGGAATGGAATGTCGTCAAACAGGCCAGAGCGTTAACTTGTCTGTTGTTTTGGACACTATTGTATCTGGTTAAGTGTTGTATGATCATTTGGTTAGTGTGGCTAACGTTGTGGGAACACATCATAATCGTTTTTCATCTAATATAAGTGGTGGATGAGTGCGTTTGTTATGTCAAATGAAAATAGTGTTAGTAAGATGTTGGAAGATAGAGGACTGTCCATAGACAATATTTCTCTCCCCATTCGAAAATTTTATATGTCACCAACTAAAGTAGTACGGTCCAATGTCACATCGAATATTACAAATGATTTGTTGTCAACGAAATTTTAAAAAAATACGAGAAAATTACGTGTCAGATTAGGGAAATTAGAATCGAATCCAGGTTACCACAGTTTTCCCATGTTATATTGTTTAAAGGTATTGTTTATTTTATACCTAACAGGGAAGACTCACTTCCTTTACAATTTACTTTTAAAATGGATACTATACCATTGCGAATATATTTGTCTATTGATGATGCTAAGTAATTTAGATGCTCTCTCTCCGGACGACTGGCGAGGAAGTGTAAATAAGATGTTTCTGCCACCAAGTGGTAAAATGAGCTCCGTTAAAATACTACCGTCAGTGATGTCGCTGGTATTAACAAAATGACGCGGTGTACGAAGAACAGGGGTGGTGTTGACCCCGTTCAATCAGTAATGGGCCATTTAATTACTATATGACAACTGTTTGGTTGTTTGTCATGAATTTAATAAGAAGATTTCTAAATCTAACTTTTGTAGACGAGATAATTCATTGTGATCACTCAACTACGTATAATATAGCAGGACAGTTGGTAAACTTTCTTATTAAATTTGGCAAAGTCAACAATACATAGTACATATGAATGCTACATAAAGATTGGACATGAACCAACTGATTACTAAAGTAATTTCTTATTTGTAAGGGTGAAATACTGATTAAAATCTGAATTAGTAAAATAAAATAAGGGAATTTTGAATTATTATATTTCTTTCTGTACAGAGAGGAATATTTGAGCTTAAGTAACAGGGGAAAATTTGGTTGGAAATGATTAGACAAATGTATTTTACTTACATTACGTAATTTAATATTTTGTTTAGACGTAACTACTGGTTGTATTTCGGTCATGGTCAATGTTTCAATTTGAAGATTATTGTGTTGCTATATTAACTACAGATCAATAAAAAAATAAACTTTGTATCTCTGTCTGTCTCTGGCCACAGATACAAAACAGTTTGAGGGATTTCAATAAAATTTAACATTTACATTTAATATTTATATTTAGAAAGGGTTGTACAAAACATTTTTTTTAGCCTATCCTTTATTTTAAGGGTAGTTTATTGTTGAGTAACTTTTATGAATTCCAAAATTTATGTAAAAGACTAACGATGTTGCTAAGAATGCATATCTAGGATTTGTTTTACATTGAAAATTTGCTATCTACCTGATTTTGTGGCAATAATTTGTTGAAGAGTAATTTACTGATGACTTATTTTTTCAAAAACTTGAAATATTTTACAAATGGAGCCACAAATTTGGTTCCGAATATGTATCTTGGGAGTGTTTGATATAAAAAATAACGCTGCTTACTTGTTTTGAGGATAAAGCTCAGTCATGAATAGTTTACTGATGACTGATTTTTTTTTAAAACTTTAAATATATATAAAAAAAACTAATAATTTGGTTCCAAATGAGAATCTTGGGAATATTTGACATGACAATTAACACTGTATATTGGTTTTTGTGGTATAAAATCATTTATAGAAAGTTTACTGAGGACAAATTTTTCAAAAACTAGAAATATTTTTAAAATTGACCTAAAGATTTGGTTCCAAATGGGTATCTTCGGAGTGTTTGAAATGAAAAATGGCCCTGTATACTTAGTGGATAAAATTTTGATAAAGATACATTTACTGAAGAGTTATTCTTGAAAATTCAAAATAAATTGAAAATTGTTATCGTGATTTTGCTTAAAATGTATATATGGAGTGTGTTTGATATGTTCTTGACAAATAAACCTGTTTTGGGCGGCACATTTATTTATGGGTAGCTTACTGATAACATTGTTTTAAAATTTGAATATAACAATGGCTTTGAGTGATTTGGTTCAAACCTGATAGCAGGAGATTATCTTACATATCAATCATACTGTAACTTTATTTATCTAAAATAAATTAATCTAAAGGTAGATTAGTTACCCAACAAACTTTAGGAAGTTTGAATGTTTTTGATATTGACCCTTAAGATTGCTTTCATAATGTAAATATATGAGTTTTTAATTATAAATAATTATACGTTTTCATTTTTACATATAACAAATAATTTTAGGCTGGATAACAATTAGTTTATTTTTGAAAATTTGAATTTTGTTAAATATATTTGAATAATTTTATTTAAAATTTAT
Organism: Timema douglasi; assembly: GCA_901482245.1. Taxonomy (NCBI): domain Eukaryota; kingdom Metazoa; phylum Arthropoda; class Insecta; order Phasmatodea; family Timematidae; genus Timema; species Timema douglasi. The sequence continues at coordinate 749,402 of CABEEJ010000002.1, read as the reverse complement.
ATTTAAACAGTGATTATTGTGATTAGCTTATGTGATTAATGAGATGACTATTTTTTATATTAAAACTTATTTAAGGGTAGTTTAGTATGAATCTATTTTAGAATATTTTTTTTAGCTATAATACTCATTATAAGGAAGTTTTTGCGATAGTATAGTACAATTCTTTTTAATTCTAAATCTCAATGAATCAAAACTATTTTAGAGCTGATAACAGTTTGGCAAAAGTTAAGAAGACCCTTCCCCTTAAAACCCTTAGAGATTTTTAAGCAATTTTAAAGTATAATAAATCTTAGCTCAAACTATGTATCAATACATATATATATATATATTATCTATGTATTCATTTAAATAGTTTGCTAACCTTTTGTTTTCAAAGGGGAAGGAAAAATAAGTGACAAAAAATACTGTTATGCTTCCTTCTGAAATCGATTCCCATTTACGTTTTTACCTCTAATATGATATTCAAACAGACCCGCTTCTGTGGGTGCATGGTCTAAGGCGTCACTCCTGTCAATAGATAAGACTGCCGATGACGGGGTTCGAGCTGGGTTAGGTGTACTGGGGGTGGGTTTTTCTAAATGGTTTCTTTCTCTCAAAGCAAATATGAGCTCTGTAATTTATATCTTGGTAATGCATACGAAAAAAATCGATCCCACCTAAAAAGTTTTAGCTTTGAGTAAAAGTTTGTTTTTGCATTATCAGATTGAAATAACCTTATATGTTTTTAAACCCATATGGCATGGATAAAGTATCAATTCATTCCAAAATATATGTTAAGCCGTTACTAGCGAACTTAGACCTGTCTAGGACAGTTCATCTATGCAATTAACCAACCAGCAAGTAGGCCTATCATTAAAACATTATCAGCGAATGTAAAATGACTTTTTTCTCTAAAACACATTTAACTTTGAGTAGGAATCCTTGAAAGATACATTTCATTAGTTTAGCTTCACACTTGGCCCATTTATGTGGTCGAATGATCGAAGGTGGCACTCTTTAAATTGACTGGATCGCTGATGATGAGCATATAGGGGATCTAACCCCAGTCGGGTGTATTGAGGTTGGTTTTTCATACTTCCACTCCACGCCGTAAACCTCATCATCCTTAAAACATTAACGTAATTAGTACATAAGAGTTCAACCCAAACTGTTATTAGGACGTTGTGCTAGAAATAATAAAAAAACTTAACGATAAAAAATACAAGATTACCTTATCCGATAGAGAAAGTGGGCGATAACATAAAAGAAGAGGATGAAAAAAGAAAAGTATTCCCCCGTGTCTTGTGGGACATCGAAGTCACGACATGTCCGAGATCCCCAGAGCTCGTACTTCGTGACCTAACATGAAGGGGGACTACCCCTTCACTGACAAGTCTTCAAATGCTGTACAATTATTGACACGAGGATATATATTTAATCGACCTTTCATATGACGTGCCCCACCATGGGATCATGATGGAAGGTCACATTATATTCTTAAGGTACGGCCATACTTGGTACCTGCTTACCGCTACAAAAGCTCCACGACCAGGACGACATAACCTCAAGTTAGGCTATTTGTATGATACAAATTCACTCACGTTTGCGACAAAATATATACAGTGGTCGTGTAGATTATCAACTTTGGTCGTAGCCGTCGGGTGTACCGCTCTTTTAAAAAAAGTGATCATTTTATTTCAGGACCTTTTCGGGGACAACCATTCTAAAACCACTAATAGTAGCCGGATAAAGTAGTTGATATTTAAATGGTAGGTAATAGGACACCTTATATGTATGTTTTGATTTTATATTGATGTTTTGATATAGTGTAAATACATTTGGTCATGCGTATAAAGCGACTGCTTTGCAAGAACTATTTGCAAATAGTCAGAAACGAGCGTTTTAAAATATAGTCGTATTGAGTGAGAAATACTCGTCGCTGGCCATCATGTGATTTATGAAACATTCAAGCACTTAACTTGATTAAATAAATAAAATGGTGCACCGCACAGACTTTTTCATTCCTTTATCTAAATTATTTAATATGGCTGATAAGGTATGGGAAGTGAAATAATACAGATTTTTATGAAACGCCAAAAAGTATAGATGAAATAATATACACTTTAAAAGAAATATATTATTTCTGTGAACTTTCAACTCCTCATTTCCCATATCCCTATTAAATAAATCTTAAAAATTTAATAACAGATTCTTTCAAATAAAAGTTTTTTATACCTTAAGAATAGCACCATTTTGTAATAATAAACTATTTTGTATCTGTAATAGCTGTGGAGATTTTATTGAAATTTCTGCTTGTGTTAAACACCATCAAAGTAATTTTAATGAGTAAATTATATTCGCAATTTTTTTTATTGTAAAAAGTTTCTGGATACAAATTTGAATCAAAATCGTTACAGTGGATTTCGAGAAAATTGCTTTCTTCTCGTTTAGCTCTTATAGTAATCTATATTTAAATTTAGGATTATTTATCTGATTTCAAAAACCCTCCAAGGAGACTTATGTAAATGTTAGACCAAGTGTTATCCAGCTCGTAAAAACTATTTCAGCCCCAGGCCGAGATAAAGACACACAGAGAGACGGGATTGTGAAAACAATCTTTTCGCGTCCATGGGTTCATGATACTTACTACATCCACCAAAATCTTGAACTAGATTCAATTTGTTGATCCCAAAACTTCCTTTATTTATAAAAAGTCACGAGAACTACAATTTTTGTTTAATTCGTATGAAAACCAATTGCATACGGTGGATTTTTTTTTTAGCAAATGGGTGAAAATAAAATTGAAACAAAATCAGTCTTCGGTTCTAGCCCCATTTTGGGAATACATTGTCACCAAACTGGTGTTTGACTAACTTTTTCTCACTTCCCCCTAGTAATATTCGTTTGGGCTATAAGCATACAGTGTATAAAGTAAACAATTCAAAGGTTAACTTTTTATTCAATATTATTCATTAATTTTAAATAAATTATTTTAATCTCTTACTTCACAAAACCATTTTGAAAATCAACTTTTCTTCTTATAGTGAATTGATAGAATTATGATTGGGTTTTAAGAGATAGATACATCTAAATATGGCTACACTACATTGACCCATTAAAACACAGAGCTTATCCGATGATGTAAATTATAGCCTACGTTACTCTTCCTATATAGTGATGTCATATCCTTATTTAAGTATTTTTTTTAACAAAACCATGGTTCACATTAATTAAACCAATAAAACATGCACTTAAGTTTTTATAACAACTTTTTTTGACAAAATTAATAACATATTGCCTTAGTAGAAACAGTTTAAATAATTATCTTTACCTGGTGGCGTCAACAGTTGTTGAATATCTGTCATTAGTATATCGGCATTAGATGAGAAACTTCTTAAATTTCAGGACACCATCAACAGATATTCAAGAACTTTTGACATCATCATGTGAATAAAACTAAGCTCTATGTTTCTATAGGATCATCATTTTATACTTTAGATCAGAAAATGTTGATATAAAAATTATTAACATACGGCCCTTAGCTAGTGTTACCTACATTACCACCTTAATCTTTCTTATCCTGCGTTGATTATATGACCATGGAATATTAAGAGTTTTCTTTTATGAACTCATATGAAGTGTATTTTATTTAAATCTAGTATATTTTTTTCTGTATTTATTCTTTAAGAATAATTTAAAGTCTTAGATAAAAGCATGCTAAAGATGAGGTACCGTGTGTAGAGGAAAGTAGAATGAAAAGAAGTAATGTAAGAAGATTCTTTGCCCTTACACTCCCCTTCGGTGGGTTTTTGCCTGCGAGGTTCTTCACCGAGAAGGGCCGTTAATCGTGTTTTATTGGCAGTGTCATCCACCGGACTCTCCTTTTGTTTGATTGTTGGCCGACATGAAGCTATTGAACTAGTCATTGTCATCTAGTCCTTTC
>CABEEJ010000002.1:723703-744914 GCA_901482245.1 Timema douglasi | reverse complement strand
ACACACACACACACACACACACACACACACACACACACGAGTCCTTGAGTTGCTGAGAGTTCTAAGGAATATCCTTTCCCTTGTGGAGGTTTACCAAAGGATTGGTCCTTCTTTGTATGATATCTCAATTTAAAATCCGTCATGTAAACTACTGGTGTTTAGAATTTTAATGTCCAAGACGTACTAAAATGATAATGATAATAGTAATCGACTTTAATGGTGAAGTAAAGGCTACCGCCTTTTATTACACCTAACCGATATAATTAAAATAAAGTTTAACAAAATAATATATATAAAAACACCAAAAAATGTATAAAAGCTAAAGCTAAAATACACAAGGATTACGTAATATGAGAACGCGCGCGCGCGCGCGCGCACACACACACACACACACACAAAATATGTGATTACGTCCCACACTGCTCAATCTCACGAATGAGCTTCCACACGTAGATTGTTAGTGACTTTTTGCTTGAAACCATTCGATTCTAAAATCCTTATATCGTTGGTTGGGTTATTCCATGAACGAGAAGCTAAAACAGTGAAATAATTTGAGCAATGATTTGAATTATGGAGAGGAAATAATAAAGTTGAATTTTCTTTTGATCGAGTGTTTAAATTATTATTAGAGTCGAGTGAGCGTATACGTGAAGAAAGGTATTGTGGGGATTTGGAAGTCAATAGTTTCTTTATGATGGTCATCGAGTGTAGAGTTCGTCTTTCTTTAAGTCGTAGCCAAGTCAGTCTCTTATAGTATGATCACGTAACCGGAGGTCGAATATAATCTAACACATGTGTTTTGGAGGCTTTGTAGTCTTGCGGCAAGGTCAGCTCTCAGGTCATTCATTATACACTACATCACAATAGTCGAAAGGCGGGAAGATAAGGGATTGGATAAGAGTGGGTTCAATATTCATTGGTATATATTTTTTCAGGTTCTTATGTGAGTGTAAGGCTACTACGCATCCAAATAGAAGTTCATATCTTTTTAGTTACTTCATGATACATTTTAACACATTTAAATAAAATCGTCTATTTATTTGTCACTTTACTCTCCAACAATAAATACTTTGTAGTCAGCAGCTACAATAAGAATTTGATTTGCGAGCTTTGTGGAAGGAATATTTGAAAAACTTAATATTCCTTCTTTAAATAATAAATATGCTATATTTACTTTATACCTAATAATCAATTAAGATATTTTATTCTTACCTATCCCACATAACCTTCATCACACCCCGAATCCGGGGACATATGGGCAATTAGATATTTGTATAACGCATTATATTAATGGAACTATAAGTAACTATATACCAACAATAGTAAAATTAAGTGTTAACATCACTTTGGTAAGCAAAACGTCAAATTACAATTTGAAAAATTAAAATATTTTTTAACAAGGTGGACGATACATTCATTTATACACTGAGTGGTATTTCTTGTCTTGGAAACCCGCGTTACACTAGACTACAATTATAGGAATGAAAAAGTTAGACTAGATATTATATTTACCCGAATTTGTGTGGAGGGAGAATGAAATTTTTTTTGAGAAAAACAATCTTTACTATGCCCGTGTAGGATTAGAACCCCGACCTACTATTATGGAAAACCAGTCTAGATTATTTAAACTTAGTACGCTCACCAATTGGATCGGATCGGTTAATATTAGTCTTATCTGGGTCTCTCTCTCTCTCTCTCTCTCTCTCTCTCTCTATATATATATATATATATATATATATATATATATATACACACACTTATATATGGGTATCGGAAGGCTGAGCGTTTGTGGGGTAGGTTTAATTAAAACACAGTTGCGATTGATTTCATTGCATACAGCAGTGACCACCCCATTTATGTCATCAGGTTTAGACCTCCCTTGGTCTCGTTTCCGATCTCACTTTTTGTCAGTTCTTTCATTATTGGTGGGATGTGTTCTGTCTGACCTATTCGAAATGTCACCTCAATTGATTAGTATTATTAATCTTGGTTTTGGTTTTGGTTTTGGTTTGGCATTGAAATGTTTGATAAATGGAAACAAAAGCGATAATACTGTTCTAGAAATATTGTGTTCGCACATATCGCTATCTGATCAAATAGATCAAATATAATACTATTTGTGGCTCTACAAGGATAATATTATTGAGTGGGGTAAGGGGAGGGCAGCTTAGTGCTTCCTGTCCCTTATAGCTCTTAATTTGGAATACATTTACTCTAAACTTATACTAAAAATCCTGCTGCTTTAACTTAGTTGTAAATTTTAATTAACTCGTAATGGTTATAAATTAATTTTTTTATTTGAAGCATTTAACTCGAAGGTTTATTAACAATATTATAAAGGAGGAATAGATGAATTAGGCAATTTCAGAGGTTGTATCATCATTAAACTAGAGCGAAAATATAAAATCACATTATGCAAATCTATTTCATTACAAAAGTATGAGTTTAAAGCTCTTTAACTTTGACATTTAAGGTCTGAATCAAGCACGTTAGTGCTGAGCTAGTTCTACCACGATCCTAAGTAAGAGTAAGCCTACACAAAAATAAAAGTTAGTAGTGTTAGCTAATTATCTTTTCGTTGTTTTATCATTTTTAATGTTTAAAACATTAATTAAACTCTAATCACATTGAATGTATATTCGCCCTATTCAATTAAAACAACGGAACAATGAATTAATGATATGGGCTAGAAAACATAAATTGTTTATTTTATTGTATGAATATTACTTTGAAATTTATGTTAACAGTGATAGATCTGTTACGAAATGTAACTTGAATTTTTTCACCCTAATGAACGTATTTTTTGTGTTTTTTCTTAGTTAAATACATAGATTTCAGACACAATAACCAGTATTACTGTTATTAGAGAACCTATAAATTATCAAAACAAAGTTTTTCTGCTTTGCCATGAAATTAACTTGGGAATATTGCTCAGTAAATAGACGCGCTAATGATTGATCTAAGATGATAAACGTTTATGATATTAAAATAGTTATGACATTAAAAATGTTGATATGTTTTAAAATGTTTTACAACAGTGCACACACATTCAAATGTTCAAGTAAACATATCCTTTTCCTATAGCATCAGCTCAGCATACTCAAAACTATTAGCTATCGTAAATTTTTTGATCGTTATCATATTTTGCCCAAAAAAAGTAATATTTTTGTTTTTGTTTCTGTAGAGCTTAAAACACAGAAGTATAAAATTATTAAAATTTGGAATACGTATTTAAGGAATTATGTGCAGCTAAAGTGTATTTTTATTAAGTTTGATATCTACTGTGATATGTTTTAAACAATATGAAGGGTGGTTGTCCTCTATGAATATATTGCGAATTAATTATTGTTCTTGGTAAAATTTGACTAACAAGATTTTTTTTTATCAATTTTAAATCCAAAGAGAAATTAGGATATATTTAAGCTTGAAATTCAAAGAAAAAACTTATTATAAAATACAGTCATCATACTTTAAAAATATTTTTTGTATTCGTGATAACATAATGAAAACAAGGCGTTTATTTGTAAGATAAAAACTTCACTGGTAACCTTTTACAGTTTTATTTGATTACATGAATAAATATTAAGATAATTAGATGAATTCTCTCAATTATAGTCATCCATAGCTCTAGAATATAAATTAACATAATAATGATGAAAATAAAATGCATATTTTGTGTCTTAATGATGTAAATTTTGAACAAGAAACCTTTCATTGGTACTCTTTGTGTTAAGTCTTGATAAAATAATAAAACATTTAAACACTAAAGTAAAACAACACTAAACCAATATAAACCTGAGGGTCAGATGTACTGTATTAATATTAAATAATAAACACAAAGCCCAAAAAATATCTTATACTGCTTTACCACCAAATTGTTAGCGCCAAAAACAATATCGACATTGTAAATTTGGCATATGTAATTAGGAAAACTTGTAAATGTGCACCTTAGATGTTTTATAAAATTTGAAAATTTATTGAATGTTGTGGGTGGCAATAAAATCAATATACTGAGAAATCCGAGTACGGACTTCATGCAATCTGAGTGTGCTCAACTCTTCTTTTTACTTTTTCTTGACCTCTCTAAGAGATAAGTATTTCTAACGTTAAAAAAAATCGAGATCAAGCATTTGATAAACGTCAACTTTTCATGACCCTCTGAAATAAAAAAGTATTTTTCGCGAGACCTACTGTCGGTTTCTCGGCTTGAAGCTGAAAGAATTCATTTTACTAATTGGGCTAGAACTTGGTATCTAGAGTTTTCATAAAGTTCTTCCGGGGAATTTTTGAAATTATATACCTAACTCTAAAACTAAGGCTGGTGTACTGACGGCCCAAAAGAAAATATAAAATCGATTTTCCTCAAAATCCCCTTTAAGGATTTTGATTAAATTTGGTTTCCAAGCATAGTTTAACATTGAAAATAAATGACCCATAAAAATGAATTTGAGGGTACTTCACATATGCAAAAATTTCTAGTTCTGTTCATATTGTTGCAACTATTTGAGATACCAAATGAAATACCATCATAAAGTTGTAATACCATTAAAAATATATATTTTATTTGAACTTATCTTTATTAAAAGAATAGATTCTTAGCTAAAAGCAAATATACATATTTTTATAGAGGGTTTAGAAAATAAAATAGATTATTTTTTTCTTTGGTGGACAAATATGTCCCTTCTTTTCTCAACGTTTCTGTAACACTATATATTATTATATAATTTATTTTCTTTGTTAGAATGGGATGCCTTTTATTTCATCAAATTTCTACAAAAATTTATGTTATTTTGGATCAAAAATTTTAGAGGTTTTACAAATTAATGTCCTCATTTTAAGATAAGAGAGAACGTATTTGTGGTGCTCTGTCCTATTTTTTTAGCTATCACATATATTTTGAGAATAAAGGCTTTTATTGAGTGTAATCCTTGGTTTAGTTTATATTTTATCCAATATTCTTCACCGTCTGTTATTTGTACTATAGTAGTATTGATTTGTTTTAATATACATTCATCAACTAGGAGAAATTTCATACTCAAATCTAAAAAAATTACAAGACTGCTAACTTTATCTGCGAAAATCTGGGCACTTTAATTTATTAATAACTATATGACAAATTACATGGCGCAGTAAATAACCAAATTTAAAAATATTGATCAACTAAAATATGTTCTTTTTAAACAAGTTAAACCAACATAACATATTTTTGTTTCTCTAACTCCATCGATTGATGGATTAAATTGTACGCTCATATAAAACTGGTTCTCCGGTTACAAAAAAAAGTCTGAGCTCAAATTTCTGTCCGTATTATTGAGGGTGGTATTTCATTTACAGTTTCTCATAATCTCTTAACGGAAATGTGGAAAATCTCTCAAATGATAAACCTTCAATATCACTCCCTCCTAACATAAATTAAATTTGTGTATCCTGTACGGGTAACAAGGCGTGGAGGAAAACAAAAATTTGGTGCATAAAATAAATTAAATGTAAACATTATTATTATTATTATTATTAGCCCCGCGTCTTACTACCCGTTCGGGATATACGCACTTACGCTAATGTGTAATGGTAGGGTGATTGTGAGATGAAATGGAGGACCTACAGTTTAACGTGGAATCCGAACCACGGTGGAGGCCTGGCATTCTTCACATTCACAAGATGTCTTGTCAGCGGTGAAGGAAGGGTTTGGTAATCAGATAATTCTTTGCTGGGACCGAGGATTGAACCCCGGCCGCCAGCATAGAAGTCTGACACCTTACCCCTAGACCGCCAGGTCACCGAATGTAAACAAAATGTCAATATATTCTTTACATGGAAACATTATACCTCGATATGGGAATCAAACCCGGGTCCTTTGGCTTAGTACGCTAATGCTCTGACCACTGAGCTATCCATGAATTGTTCCGCGGCACCCAGGGTAATTTTCCACTCATATTTACAACTATAACCGCAACTTACAAATATAATAGCTTAACTTTTGAATATAAATTTATATGCACATTCGTACAAATTATAATTGTACGATTGGAAGCAAAAATTAAACTACCGAGTCGGTGGTTTTTGCGTTAATTAATATCTTGTAATCTCTATTGTTCACGCGTTTGTAGCCGGCGATTTCCTCATGTCCAACTCAAGACTGCCTGAAAATATGAGGGGAGACCTGAGTGACCCTGGGCTCGATTCCCGTGTATGGCGCCTTTTTCAACTTATTGAGTATTTTATATATATGTGTGTGTGTGTGTGTGACTTTAACCGTTATTAACATAAAAAATATATTAGGTATTTAATCCAAAATTAAAAAGTTAATAGATAGAAACAAGTATAAGAAAATTAAAAAGTGATTATTTCGAAAAATGTGTGTTTAATATTAACTTTTGATTCATGACCTTTAATCTTTAGATAATTACCGACACAATTTATTGTTTGAATCTATTGTTTAAGATTTTTTTTTATCAAAACATAACTCTATTAGCTTATATTTTTAAATAAACTTATGCGTTAGTTATCTAATGTTATAGGGCAGGTGAAATATATTTCTAGTGTGGCAATTTTCAAGGTTGGATACATAATCATGAATAAACTGTCAACTTAGTCTTTACCAAGAACACATTTCCCTCCGAGTTGTCAACATGTGCAGTGTGAGCAGGTTATATTGTTTAGCACTCGTCTTACCGAGATGTTCCCCCTTTATTTTTACCCTCCAACTTTCCAGAAAAGAAGGTTCTTTCCTGCTTTTCTGATGTCGATATTGACAGAAGCAGAAGACTTGCGTGTGCTTGTTGAAGATAGTGGAGAGAAAAGATGAGAAGGGGAGGAACGTGAAGAATAAAACAAATGAAAGAACAAGGGGATTGAAAAAAAAAACAGACACAAGAAAACCGTAGAATATGAGAATTTTCTGTTTTAAAAAAAGGTTGTTTTTTTGCGTGTGGAATAAGAACAGGAAGGAGAAGAAAATGACTTTGCGTGCGATAAGATGAAAGAGTTTCAAGGGGGTTGGAGGGCTGGTGTTGGTATCTATAGGAAGGAGTTGGACCGTGATTTTTTTTTCCGACTTACGCTCTCTTTTTTTATATCATCAATGTTGAAAATTCAAGAAGTGGAAAGAAGTTGACGATGCGTTCGTTTGAACTAGAAGAGAGAAAAGTCGTTCTCCTTACCGGGAAAAGAGTACATCCGCAGAGTTTTCATTATTTGCTGCTGTTTTGACAAGTTTCCCCACCTTCAATCTCGTCATGTGATGAGACTTGTCAGAGTGGAGTCTTAAAATGTCAAAGCCACGAGGGAGACTGAATTTCGGTGAAATATCCCTCAAAGGTGGGAATAAAAAAAGAATGATCTTACTATTGCTACTTTTATTTTACTATTTTACATTGATTCCACTATGCGGATGCTTAAAAATGTATACAGACAGTTAAATCTAGCTTAACGGACACCTCTGAATAACGGATTATTCTCTATAACGGACAGTTTAAATATCCCGGACCAAAATAATATTAGCTCTTAAATTGAAACAACTTCCCAATAACGGACTTTCTCAATGACGGAAATGGACACTTCTGTAGACGCGCATTTATGTATAAAAATCTCTAAATGGTGCATTTAAAAAAAATAAAAACCCCCAATCAATTCATGTTTTTTACATTAGGATTATCAGGAATGCCATTGTTCTGAGGGGTGTGCGAACAGTCCCACCTTCCCCTTCTAGTAAGAGTTTTTCAAATAACTTAAGTAGTACTAGCTAAGGTACCGTGCTTTATAGTCATACCTTCCACCCCATGCAAGCCATCAGAAGGAGGATGTTCTAGCTGTTCTATGTGCTTGTGCGCACATATAGAGTAAAGAAGGTCTACTGTTCATGTTTAATTGCATTTGCGTGTTGTTCTGTATATTATGCAATCCTTACAGTAAGCCATGTGCAATATGTATTCATTAGTCATAATTATCCTGTATACAATATTGCACCGTGCAGTAATTGGATCGTTGTAGTTAATAGTAAAAGTATACAGGTTCGGATGGAATAAGCTGTGTTCAAGAATTGTGTCTTAAAAAATATGTTTCCAAATAACGGACACCTCTTAATAACGGACATTATTTTATCCCTGAAAGTTTCCGCTAATAAGACATTTCATTGTATTACTATGTTAGAACATTTAAAGTAAACTTTCTTAACCGATTGGTTATATCAGATCATGATTTATAATCTATATTAATTCTAGAACAGATAATAAAGTCGGTCTCCTAGCTTGAAATATGAGTCCCCAATATCCACACTGATAGCTTTCTTGGTCCTCTCTGGAGTCAATCCTGAGACACTAGAACACTATTTGGACGTGAGACCAGTTTAAAAAAAGGCAGTTATCTACAGTATTTGCTAAGATGGTGGAGGTTGGAAAATGTAGTGAACGGGGATAGAAATAAGCTCATCCAAGTCAATTGGGGAGTTCTAAATTCAAACTAGATTAATATACGTTTGAAGTTGTTAAGCAAATGTTTACTATACCTATGTATTTTTGCTCATTTATAATATATATATATATGTATATAATACATTGTTAATTTATAATATATGTATATATTAGGGATAAGATCATCTATTGTATTTATTCTGCATCATTATAAATAATATTTTGGCGAGAACAGTAAAGTTATTGTCAGAATATTGTGTTATTAATCAAAATCAAAATGGGACTGTAAAATATAATGTTGTTAATTCATGTAATGAACATTCCCAAATTAAAAAATAATTAATTCACATGTAATTGAATCAGTCACGTAGTCTACGGATATTGAGATTTATAATGACCATGTTTGTTGGTTGGATTTCACAGGGAGTTTGTGATGAGTGAGTTTTCACGTCACTAATAAGATTATATAAAGCCAGCGATTGTATTAAAATTACTTTTAGGCTCATTTTATTAATATCTTTAGTCATGCAGCTATCATAGGTCAAAGTTTATAAATACCAGATATAAATTAACAATACAAAAACAAACTGGGTTACAGGTAAAGTGGTACTCAAATTATTAATGTTTCTAAAATAATGTTAATACGTTCGTTTTACAATAAGCTAAATGCTATACCGAAAGCTTAAAATTTTGTTAAAACCAGAATCCACGTTACTCTTTTAATAGAATTTGAATATTCTAAATACCAAGTGGACCATTAAAAGTGTTAAGAGATGTTTTCTTTATAATGGTAAATTTTGGTAAAACCGTTTATTGAGAAAAAAATTGTTATATTACTAGATTAGTATCAAAGGTACTGTTATATTCTTTTGTAGTATCAAAGGGAGTCTTGTTTAGTGTACTAGGGGACGAATTGATATATTTAGTTTTTTAACTATCAAATGAATTGATATAGTTTCAAAGGGACTCATTCATAGTTAGTTTAGTGTTAAAAATAATTAAATATCATCTGTTACGTATCAAGGTGACTACTATACAGTTGTAGACTCACATAATTGAAGTTATTAAGTTTTATAAAGAGTTTTTAGAATATAATATATATATATATATATATATAATATAATATATAAAATAGTTTCATCTCTTTCCATTCATAGCTTTCTCTAGACACAGTTTATGTCCTCAGAAGAAAGTATTTAATTTACATGCTAGTCCATAATGAAATTAGATTACTTTTAATCTTAAACAAACTAATGCCCATACACCTTTCTCTATAATTAATCATTATAAATAAGATGGTTTGTAAACACTATAGGTGGATACCCAGTAAAAAAAGAAACCGAGGTTTAAGGGAGTCCAAATTTCAAAGTACTATAAATTACATTTATTTGTAAGAGCAAAGGATATTTATATTTTATTTTTTTGAGCTATTTTACATACACATTAATAACAAGAATGTCTTCTATATCTTCTGTGGTAAGCCCCAAATCGCTAGTGCCACACTTTTATCCACAACCACGAGGACACGATGTCCTTACCCCAGATTCGAACAGAGGTGGATACTCATTGTCTTATGCTCAAAGCCTTTTAAGACATTGACCACAGCAAAGTCCAAATAAAATAGTATATTCATTTTACATCTGCTATGATTGTTCTTTTTAACACTGCATCTTACCATCAGTTTGGGTTATAAGCCTATGTAATAATTGCTAATGTGTCAGGGACGAAGAAGAGATAGTTCAAAATCATTTAGGAAAATCCACCCTCACTACAACCAAAAGTGATAAGAACTCCGAAATCCCGGTCATCAACAGTCCAGTCTATTGCGAGAGTGACGCCTTAGACCATGCGGACACTGCAGAAGGTGCTATTATGGTCAATGGCATTACATCTAACCATTGTATGATGAAGTTTTACCGTTAATTTGAAAATATTATTCGAAAAATTAAAGATAGAAAAGGGAATATTTCGTAATGATTCAAGTTCCGAACGCATTTGATAAACAACATTATTACCAATGGTTTGTAAGAGTGGCGGAACTACCTACTACCAACCTTCCCAACATAATTTTCCCTTGTGACACGCGCAACATAGGTTGTCACTTTGTCGAGGGAAGGGATAATGTTCGGTTGAGGGACTGAGAATAGCGGAAGGGGATGGTGGTAAAACTGTGTTTTGGACCGTACAGAGCTGAGGGTGAATGTGTGTGTGGACAAGGAAGGGTTTCCGGCTTGCATTTCCCGACTCCACCACCAGATGGATCCTCCGTATCAAGAGGCGAACAGTAGGCTGAAATGTGAAGCTGAGATATCTGAACAAAGAAGAAATGTATATCATCCCCCTCCCCACCATAACTCCTTCACTACAGCTCCTCCTCTTCTATGATTTGAAATATGAAAACAAAAGAATGAGAACGTCCACGCGCGTACGGAATTTCTCGAATTATACGGCAATGCGGTTTGTTGGTCATCTTAAAGACATTAAGCTCACGGAAGCAACCAGAATGAAACTTCGTGTTTGGAGGGTTGTAAAATAGAGAAATGGTGAGAGGAAAGGCGTAGCTTTGATGCAAGGATATGATATTAAAAGATAATAAGAAAGAGAAACCTTTCTAACTCAAATATTTAATCAATCTAGAAATTATAAAATTTAATGAATCACTTTATTTTTTTTTAAATTTCGTGCTAGAAGAAAAAGAAACAATTATTTTGGATACTTTTTAGGAACTTAATATAGAATGTGATATACACTAACTAAAATATATATTTTATTACAATTTTTACTATAAAATAAAATATAATGCATGCAATTCCCAAATTTTCTCTCGCATGGCTGTTTGTTCCGTGTGAAACAAGTAATGGTTCCACAGTTTTTGGCTAACCTTGTTTCTTAAATGGACAACCTCAAATAAGGACTTAATTTAATTCATTATATTCACTAAAATTTTAATATAAGCTCTGAGTATTCCAGAAATGTCAACACGAGTACAAGCATGTTTTTATTTCTAAAACTATCATATACATTTTTTAAAATCAAAGTTGGCCCATGTATATTCCAGGTGACGAACTATGTAAACAAAATAAAAATAAAAATATAAATACAATTCTTAAGAAACAGTCATTCTTTTTACACTAGTGGATCGCTGAAGTGTTTACGGGAAGTTATTGGGCTAAAATTTATTTTAAATTTTATCTAGACACATTTTGTCCACAAAGTCCTTAATCACGCAGTTACCTGCTGGAGGTATAGGAAAGGTAGCACAGGTTTGAGGGAGGGGGCTGACTACCGTCTATTGCTCGGTTTCCAGACATATATATATATATATATATAATATATAATTGCAACTTTCGACACTGGATAGTAACATGCTACTTTACTTTAAGTTCTTAAGATAGGTTCGCGGGACAGTTTTTTAGAGTTTGTTTCAGATTTATTTTAGTAAGTAAACAAAAGTTAGAGTCTTGGTGGTGACCTGGCGGTCTAGGGGTAAGGTGTCAGACTTCTGTGCTGGCGGCCGGGGTTCAATCCTCGGTCCCGGCACAGATTTATCTGATTACCAAACCCTTCCTTCACCTCTGACAAGACATCTTGTGAATGTGGGGAATGCCAGGCCTCCACCGTGGTTCGTATTCCACGTTAAACTGTAGGTCCTTCATTTCATCTCACAATCACCCTACCATTACACATTAGCGTAAGTGCGTATAACCCGAATGGGTAGTAAGACGCGGTGCTAATAATAATAATAATAATAGAGTCTTGGTATAAGATGCAAGAAAAACTTTGGTCACAGCAGACAAGCAATTAGAAAATTATCTAAATTTAGTAAAATTCTCTTCAGTCTTTTCTCACTTACCTCAGCAGTTGTGACAAATAACAACTCTTGACACAAACCGTGAGGGGAGTGGCAACAACGTGGGTCACTACCGAAAACGTGGCAATGATGTAGAGCTCGCAAGGTTTTAGCGTGTGTGTGTGTGTGTGTTTGTGTGGGTGGGTGGATATGGGTGCGTTGGTTTTTACGAGCAGTGTCCTCCTTCGGTTTTATGGCTCGTCTGGGGTTCTGCAGACATACTTTGTTGCTGACTCTGCGGTTTCCGTCATCCTGGCGTCTGGGGACAAGAGGTTCTCTCGTATGGTACCGAGATGATTCTTGGCTTTCATCAGCCACTACAAAGAAACGGGACACGTGTATCTTATGAAGAATACTATAGTGGGCACAACTACTTTCCCGCGTTGGAGTCGTATCAACATGTGTTTAGTGTGACGTGACCTAGGGTTCTCTGAGTCTCTTTTTCCTAACCATCCGGAATATCCGCTTATGTAAATTATTAGGGGTGTGAGTAAGGAAGCTAAAATTGAGAGTAGCTTCTCTAAATGTATGCACATAAAAGCTCTGGGGCTCCCCGAAAACCCTACATGGGCTCCCAGAGCCTTTAGATTATTTGTTAGGCTAGGACTTCTATACACTTCAACATAAACGAAATTTGCAACATTTGACTACACAAGCAGATTTCTACAGCTGTCTTCTACTAAATAATATTTTCAAAAGATTTAAAAAAAAATTAAAAACTGTAATTTTCTCACTAATTTTTTTAGAAAGATATTCATGATTAAAATTAAATAAATTAATAAATATAAGAAAATAAAATTCCTCAAAGCTTTAAATCCTAGGGCGGAAAGTATCGATAAGTAGGACTCAAAGCATTTTTGGGGATAAAAAATAATGTTTTATTGTAATGTGATGAAGGGACATAAATTTGGAGAATCGTTGATTTGGAGAAAATTATCAACGTTTTAGTGAAGGGAGAGTGAGAACATTTATGAAATATCTCCGTTGCACCTGAATGGAATTCTAACTCTTATCATCCTGCTATTGGTAAACCAGACTAAATGAGCTTTAACACTTTGTCCACACACCCACTGATGCAGATATGCATGGCCTAGTTTGATAAGTGATAGTTCTTTCGAAGTCCAGCCCCTTAGCTTGTTCGGTAATGTGACTGGATACTTAGATAAGGCCCGGGGTTCAATCCCTGTCCTGGCTAGAAAATGTACCATTGGTTAAAGGGGGCTGGTTGGGGTCTAGGTGGTTTGTATGTTCTGTATTTAAGTTCATTAATAAGTCTTGTGCTAATATGATAATTCAACTCATAAAGTGCAAGATAATACCTCGTATCCAAAACAACTTGTAAATTAAGATAGGTGACTTAATTTTTAGTACACGTGCTCAAATGTTTCTGGCTCGAACAAACCATTTCATTATATCAGCAATAAGACATGCTCGCTTTGGAGCTATAAGAGATTTGAGTATATTCTTGGGTTATTCCTAGATTAATCTATTTATAGTTTTGTAACCTCCCTAAAGGTTTAAAGAAGGTTACACACACGCATAAATAAAAAAAATTAATACAGAGTTTTATTTATGATACATATAACATAGTACAGTATGTGACATAAAGGATAGTTAATTTGGTTTCCGTTGTCTTCTGTAATAAATATGTGATTGTAGAGTGTAATATCACATCAAATAGACAAATAAATACAAAATAAACTGAAAACAAAACGTCCAGTATAATGAGCCTTGTGAGTACAGGCAAATGAGCCAATAGGGGTTAACTAAAGCAAAGTACTGTTTGGTATCAATATCCAGGATCATAAAGCATCCCGAGAAGACAGTCCTTACAACTCGCCCACTACAATAAAGTGAACAGTAGAGGGTCAATAATTATAAACATTTTAAAAAATCCCTTGAACTGACCTCAAGAAAGAGATCGCTCGATTTAATGTTTGTACCCCAAAGAACATGACCATTAACCCATCAGATTGTGCTCACTCAGGTTCTTAAGAAGCCTAGCTACTTAGGCATCTAGCAATTAAGCAATTAAACGCTCTATCTATGGCAACTAATAGTGAGTTAACATCATAGTCTCAATGAGGAGGTGCTAGCCTAGTCCCTCTTATACGGGGATAATTAGTCCCAGTTAGGGCAAAATAGCTACAGCCTAGAGCTATAGAGGCCGTACTCACGAACAAAACTTTTCCACAAGGTATACCCAACTAGTCCAAGTAGGCCTACAACGAGTGTACGGCATAAAGAGGCCGTCCACACGGCTGCAAATAAACTAGTAATAAAGATATAAAGGCTGCCCGAGGGGAGAGCCAATAAATAATAGGAAGTAAAATACAGGATCCCATAATAACACAATACTAGATAGTTAGCCAGGGCCAAGAAACCTAATTAGCTCATCAAAACACATCTAAGACTCCCCACTAGTGACTCGAAACGTTCCCTTCTTGGCTATTCAAACAACATTGCCTAGCAACCAGTCTAACGGTAATTAGCCACATAGCCATAGTGATGGCTGTATAGAAACATAATTCTAACATAACTCAAACTCATGCGGATAAGCCACTTAGCACAATAAACAACACAAGTAGTACATATCGGCAAGAAACTATATCTGCTCATTGAACTATCATGCCCTAGTTACTCTTGTGACAACTCTTTTGTAATATCAGCCTAATTAGTTCAATACTTATATACACTAATTTACCAGGGGATTGACTTAGAAAGAAACGAGCTCTTCATGACTCCCAAATAAGTTGAGCCGATGCTTAATCTTCACATAACTTGTCGCTATATTTTTAGAATTACATAACAAAAGCTACACAACTCGGCGAGCAACAGTACAAACCGTACGTGGACGGGAATTAGCCAGTCCGGCTAGCAAACAGTCCGTGCGAAACCCAACTCAAACGTAGAAATCAGCTGTGACAGCGCAGCGTTATTGTAACCCCAGGCGGTGCACTTCTAGTGCACCAGCGATATACTATGGTGGTGTTAGTGATCCAGTTGAGGTGGGATGCTACCTACGGGTAGCCCCTGCGTTTACTCCACCGGACTCCATTCCGGCCAGGGCCTGATCAGATTAACTGCTACAGTAGAGAAGGTACAGTTAGAGACCAATCAGTCGTAAATTTTTACTAGTGCTGTTTCTTATTCTGCTCGAGTGGTTTATTAAAACAACTTCCAGACTGAGAAGGAAATAGGAAGGGGAGAACAGGTTTCAGCCAATCACGTCTTACAGTAACAGTACAGCCCAGAGCGGTCATCAAGGGGGTGAGCGCATACGCAGTGAGAGCAAAGTTAAAGAGGCAATACGAAACGAGTGAATCCCCAATATTACAATTTATTGATATGTTTGATTACTGCATTTGAACGAAATTAAGCTTATAGTCGATGACCTCGAAACACACACACATAGACATTTAGGTCAACGGGAGACCAATCAGTAGGGTACTTCATGAAACATAGACGATCTCTTGAGAGGTGAAAAAGTCACATGTTTGAGTGAGCTAATATCCATTAGCTCGGAATAGTTTCTGGAATAATTTTATCAGTAAAATACATAATATATTGAATCTAGATGTGGATGTTATATGTTATATGATAGGTGGGAAACGTTAGATTGTATGATGGTAAAAAACTAGTGTCAAGTATGAATATACACTTAATAGTAAAAACGTTAAAGCTGCATGATGCATTTCAATGGGAATTAATGTGAATGGGAAGATTTCTTGACAAGTTTTTGAAATTAGATTCATTTAAGATAGATATAACTGGTATTTAGTTCTACGTGTCACTTTAAAATTAAAACATGCATTTAACAATTTGTCAGTATAAACATAATTCAGTATATTGATAGTGTATATCCACTTTACATTTGGAAGGAGCTTGGCTTTAAGAAATAGGAAATTTATAAGGAAATTAACCATGGAAACATATGTTTTTAGTTTTAGTGTCTGATACGTAAATTTACTTAAACATTCTCAAATAAATATCATTAATTTATAGCATAGATAATTATTTGAAATATAAAATGCTCTTTACTCTACTAACAAGGACTTGATTCTTTCACAACATCATTCGAGATAAGTATAATTTAAACAATACAACTGATTAATTATGTTATTAATTGATATAACTACAAGAGCGCTGAGTAATTATATCTTCAAAACATTTAATAAATGAAATTTGTGTCTCACGCAATGCCACAAAATTAATCTCTAATTATTAGACGATTAAAACTGGAATCAGCTTCCGTTTTCCGTGTCGATAAGGTATTAAAAATAGTATCCGACCAGATTTAGTTGTTCGTATGTTTATAATTAGAATTCTAGTCCCAGTGGGGACACAGGGCAAATAACTAATACGATTTATGATTAACGATGTAGTTTAAGCCCACTACGTATTCACGAAATGTATATAAATTACAGGATGTATTTCCTTTGACTTTGGCGAAGATATCCTGCTCTATTTTTTTAAATCAAATATACTTATTATATTTTGGTACATACTGTGCAGGGTTATATTTACACACGACTTATTAACTAACAACATACTCGACACTAAGCCCTTGCTTCATAAATTGTATGTTCTAAGTAATAGGAACAATCTATACATGAACATCATTTATATAGATCTCCTAGCAATTAGTCGCCGTAAATTTAGTTGGATTTTATAAGCCCATGGTCACGGAAACAAGATAAATATAACAGGTTTATTTTAGATTATATTTTTTAGAAATTTACATTGAAATATTTATATTAATATATATAATTTGAATATGCATACATTTAATTAAATAAGTGGCCTTCCAAAATATAATAACGTGACTCGAAAATATCCTCCAAATTGTTTAATGTAAAGCATATGTCAACTTTTGAGTTTTATTCCGGTTCCCTTTTAAAACTTAAAGAAACGTGTAAAAGAGGCGTAATTTTAAATTAATCTATGAAAACCAATGGAAAGTTTGAATAGTGATAAAAAAAAATGTAGCAGTTTTAAATATAGTTACAATCTTATATTCCAAAGTAAGATGTGTCAACAACCAAAATAAAGAATTCTATCAGCCCCCTTCTCCAGCCGCCCACCTTACCTACCCATCATATCCAATGTAGTTTTGATCTCTAAGCATATTACGATATAGTCAACATACTTTTACTACTATTATTACTAGTATTTAGTAATTTACTTATTTAAACAATCCAGAACGTGTTGCTCTCATAAGAAAAATGAAGTGAGATTTTTAATTTAGTCTTATTTACAAGATAATTTCGGTATTTAGTTTACTATATCTACAAAGGTTTTATCACCTTAAAGATATTTCAGATATTTTTGGGAATTAAATATTTTTAAGCTTATATATTTATTTTACGTGTAGTAAATACATATCACAGTGTTAAATAAAATATTCCTATCATCCTTGGAATTTTAGAATAGTGGTTAGTACTATTCACGTAATACACTAGTCCTCCACTATAAAAATATGCTATGATAGGTTAAAGTTTAATATAGCTGATCCAAATCAAAACTTGTTCCTTAGAATGAAATTTGTATTTTATTAATGTCTTATAGTTATCTCTATAGTTGCTTCTTCCTTTCCTATCTTAAAATATACTGAATATAAATGGGTTATTTGTTACAGTATTACCTATTATATAATATATTAAATATAAATTTATTATATTCTGAAAATTGAAAAATGACACCTGGTCACGGGAATCGAGCCCGGGATGGATTCCGGTGTCCAGGTGTCATTTTTCAATTTTCAGAATATGATATCTAGATGGAGTAATCCTCACTATAAAGCATAAAGAATAGCTTTGGCTATTTGATTCATAAATGTAATAGTTGTTACTTTCCACCCTATGTTATAATATCCTACATAAAAGTGTGTACATTTATGATCGTTAACGCATAGCTTAAAATTATCAGTGCTAATTTTTACAATATGACTACACGGCTTAACAATCATGACTATGTTATGTATAATTTAATGAAACATTCAATATTACATCACCAGCCTCAGTGGTCGCGTAGTCAAACGCGATACTCTCGCACTAGCCTAAACTGCTGATGATATCAAGGTTCAAATCTCGGTCGGGTGTACTGAGGGTGGTTTTTCCAAAATAGTTTTCTACTTTCCCTCCACGAAAATTCGAGTACACTTCCTTTAAATATAACCTTAACAATCCTTTTAACCATTATCGTAATTAGTACATAAGCGTATGACCCCTAACGGGTAGTAAGTAATACATGGTGCTAAAAACCAAAAAGCAGATAAATTCTCACTGCCTTAAATTCTACCTTATTTTTAATATTTTTATTATTATTTTAGCACTGCATCTTATTACTCGTTTGGGTTATACGCTTATTTACTAATTACGTTAATGGTTTAGGAATGTGAGAGGTTGAGCTTAGAGAAAATGTACCATAAGTTTTGCGGAGAGAGAGAGAGAGTGTAAAAATAATCAAGAAAAACCACTATCAATACACTTAACAGGATCGAACTATGATCCCCCATTATCGGCAATATAGCCTATTACGAGAGTAGCTCCTTAGACCATGCGGCCACCGAAGCGGGCTTCTAACTTGTTTACTCCTACAATACTAGCGTTGGTGACCTGGCGGTCTAGGGATAAGGTGCCAGACTTCTGTGCTGGCGGCCGGGGTTCAATCCTCGGTCCCGGCACAGATTTATCTGATTACCAAACCCTTCCTTCACCTCTGGCAAGACATCTTATGAATGTGGGGAATACCAAGCCTCCACCGTGGTTCGGATTCCACGTTAAACTGTAGGTCCTTCATTTTATCTCACAGTCACCCTACCATTACACATTAGCGTAAGTGCGTATAGCCCGAACGGGTAGTAAGACGCGGTGCTAATAATAATAATAATAATAATAATAATAATACTAATAATAATACTAGCGTTATTAAATCATGCGTATTATCTGAACGGTTAATATGACGCGGTGAAATTATAAATATATATATATATATATATATATATATAAATATAAATATAAATAATGGGTGGATAATGCTCTATATCTTATAGACCTTATCGACCTTATCTTACCTCTGTTCTCCTGGCGTATGGAGGAATTTTTTCTGAGGTGGGGCCCCCATTAAGGCAAATTTCATTATCCTCACATGGTAGGGTGATACGAACTATGATACACATACATTATATATTTCCTCCTATCGTAGTTAATAAATCTGTCTGTATCTAAGCTTTGATTTTTAGTGAGCGCCTGAATATTACAGGTTATGCAAAATCTATTACAACTAAGATAATACATTGCATACATATAAGGGGCTTTGGTAATGATCGTAATAGCAGCTAGAAAACTACAGGAGTTAATCGAATTTAATAACACAAAATAATAGTTTGAACCTCTCTATTTAGCTCAGTTGGTAAAAAATTTTACTGAGAAAATTGGTGTATACGGTACGATAGTAGAATAATTAAAACAATTTAAAAATTTCCCTAAAGATAAAATAAACCATTACCGTATAGTCTGTTAAATATTATTTTGTAAAATCTGAACACTACCAAATAATGTGTGTCACTATTATGAAACTTGATCAAAAATCTATTGAAAACATGATATTTAGGGTGGGGAGGGGGGAGGAGGGGGAGGCGGATGCGAAGAAAGGCCATCGTTTTTGCAGTTTTTATAGCAAAATATTGTTGGTCCAAAAGAAATAAAATATTTCTCCTGTAGAAAAAATAGTATAATTTTCACTACACAGTTACATAGTTATGTCAACAGTTTATTGAACATCCTTAAAGGTGTCCTGGAATTCATTGACAACTTTTTCTATCCATTTAAAATGTTTTTAATCTAATGCCGTTATATTTATGACCTATACTCAAGAACTGTGGACACAACTCCCCTTCCTTATACGCCCTACTTAAGATACCTAGGTAGAAATAATAATTATAAAATATTTTCTGTACTATATGTTTAATACTATCCCACCTTAAGCTATCCATGTAAAAACCATGATTATATAATTTATTTTGTATATATGTTTATTTTATATATATTGTATACATATATATTTATATCTGTTTTATAGGTATTTAAATTTAATATTTATTTTTATAGGTGCCTACTAGATCTTAACATTTTACCCAAAACTTTAAAATGTAATCACTCATAATAATATTGCATACACTATTGTTGTCTACCACGTCTTAGGACTCGTTCAGGCTGCACACATACATTAATAACTATGCTAGTGATATAGGAATGAGCACGAGAAAATATGGTTTAAATGTACCCTCATTTGTATGAAGTAATAAGGATTTTTTTTAAGAAAGTACACCCGGCCTAGTTTCAAAACCTGAACCCCACACCATCCAAAAATACTATTATTATTATTATTAGTAGTAGCACCGCGTCTTACTACCCGTTCGGGCTATACGCACAAAAATACTAAATAATACTAAATAAGCTTGATATTCAGACCGTGTGCCCAGGGTGTAGGTAATTTAATTTTAAAAAGTGATTTGAATAAAGATTAATCATCTACTAGCGTATAATATAAATACACGTTGGGTCGGAAATATTATTATTATTATTATTATTATTATTAGCACCGCGTCTTATTACTCGTTTGGATTGTACACACTTAACGCTAATATATAATGGTAGGGTGATTGTGAGATGAAATGGAGGACCTACAGTTTAACGTGGGATCCGAGCCACGGTGGAGGCCTGGCATTACCCACATTCACAAGTTGTGAATAATATTGTAATAAAATATAATTGTTTTTACAGTGATAATAAATATATATATATAATATAATCTTTGACCGGGAAAATATCAATCTTTTAAACCTCGGTTCATTCAAACAGTGTAAGAGATATCTGAGTATTCTCTTTACCTATATACTTGTGTTTTAGTTGGGCGCCACCCCTAGCATCTAGGGGAAAAATAAGAGTCA
>CABEEJ010000002.1:708040-722864 GCA_901482245.1 Timema douglasi | reverse complement strand
GCTATCGACTAGGGAGAGAATAAAAATGAAGTGTAGGTTCAATATAAGTATTTAAATATAGCCAATTGAATATGAATAATGTTTTTATAATGAATTAAATGTATATTTCCTTCTGTCAAAAATTAAAAATCGCGCTCGTTTTTTCTTCCTTCCTTCTTCCCTTCCAAATCACGAGGTTCACTACTCACTAGTTTGATAGCACTGCCCATGCGTTAAAACAAACATGGCCGACCTTCAAAATAAACACAGAGTCGATCACACTTCTTAAAAGGATAATTAATATGCTTAATAAAAGGTAAGTGTTCTTCCTTAAATCAAAATTCCTTATTTAAATTATTTAAAACAATGTTTTACGTTGTTCCTTCCGTCCTTTTATTTATTTAAATATATGTAAACATTGTCATTAGTCAGGCTGGTGACCAGCTGACGAACTTCGAGGATTTCACGCGAAATTAAATGGGAAAATAAATTAGAAATTGTTCACAAAAGTAGAAAAAAAATAGGGAAATACGAGGTAGGGTGGCAAATAATATCACAATATAGATCTTGTCAGAGATGAAGGAAGGGTTTGGCAATCAGATAAATCTGTGATGGGACCAAGGATCGAACCCCGGACGCCCAGCGCAGAAGTCCGACACCTTACTCCCAGACTCCCAGGTCACCAAGCGGAAACAATTAAACGATATAATTATGTTGAGATTTTCCTGACGTCCGGCGGAGCTCACCTGAGCGACATTATCTACAAAAAGTGAAAAAAAAAGTATATAATGTTGATTGCATTTATTTAGCTAGTGAATATTTAGTTTTTAATTAATTGGTTAATTTTTAAGTTACTTATCGTTAAATTGTTACGGCCCAATATTGTACAAGTTATACTTGAATGGATATTATAACTTAAGAATAGTTTATCTTTTTACTAAATCTTGAAGCTTCCTTATTTTTCTTTGCCCCGTAACACAAAGAAATGCCTGGTGGTTGTTTTATTTTATTTTCAAATATCTGGTCCAGTACGGCGTAGAGAGAACAGAGAGAGAGAGATAGATAGAAAGAGAGAAAGAGGAGCTGCAACAAATCTACGCTAGTTTGAGAAGTGATGGTTCATTTGTCCTCACTGTGAGGCTCTTAAATGTCAGTTTAGTTGTATTTCATAACTTTGGGGGGGTTCTAAGGGGAAAGAGCAAGGATTGTTCCCACAGTTGTGCAGCTGCCTTTCTGGAAATTGTCCAAATGCACATGAAGAAACACTACTTATATTTCTCTGTCAAACATTTCATTTCTCTCCTTTCTTCATCTCTTCTAGCTTTTTTTTTTCTTCTACTATTCTCTCTCACTTCCTTTAAGCTTGTCTTTTAAAACAGCTACATCAGTACAATAAATGTAACGTAAATTGAAACTGTTCTAGAGATATTTTTTTTATCACTGAGAGTATTTTTCAATTTAATAAAGTCCTTATTTCAGTTTGTCTTGTGATTAATCTGCAGAGTCATTAACAGAAATATCAAACGAATTTATCTTAAATAAGTGGAGTCCTTAGTATTGAAATAAAAATAATATGTTAAAAGTGTTTTTCTCAGTGTATAAACAAGGTGTGCAGATCTATATTATACTATAAAGAGAAACAAATGAGTGTTCGAATAAAAATAACAGTTTCAAGTATACATTTCGCCAGTTTAAAGAGCTCAAAAAGCAAGTAAACTTGTTTAAATATGTGTATCAGAGGGCAATAGGGCATAGATATTTGTTGCTAAACCTTTGTGTTTGGTAGAAAAAAACACATGCATAATCAAAACTCTGTGTACTAGAAGGTATATATATTTATCTTTACAAGTTTGTGTATCAGAGGCCATTCATATTTAGTTTTAAAAAAGTAAATGGAAAGTAAATATGTTACTCCTTCACATATATGTATTTATTTCATGGTAAACAACAAACTAACTCTTTATTTTGTATATAACCAGCTGGATATGTCAAGCGGCCAGCATATTTAACTTTGACCTAAGAAACAGATTTAATTGAAGATGACTATTTTAATTATTTATCAATACAAATTACATCTCAATGCGAATGTGCGTGCTATCTTTTATAAATTCACCCTACTAGTTTGGTTCATTTTTATTCATTGATATCACAGAATAGCATTAGGGTAGGGAAAAAACAAATTTTTTCCATTATTAGTTCCAGTTTTACTGATAAATTCACCCATTTGAAATCCAAAGAAGTTTTTATGTTAAAAAATATACTTAAATAGCTTATTTTTTAATATTGTCGTGATTGTAGTTATCTTAATCTTTGTTTCAACTCCACATTAATTTCTCCCAAATGACTTTATTTTACTGGCTACAGGTTATCTTCTCTGCTAATAGAATGGTATTGTGTGCGAGCTAGAGAAGAAAGCGGTAGTCATTTGGTCAAGATATATATTTCTAATCCCCGTCCTTATTTTGTTTTTATACCCGTAACGGCTTTGTGTGGTCTTATGAGATTCTCAATTTCCACGGAAAGGGATAATAGTATGGCATGGATGTACTGTGTAAAAGCAGCGCTCTACTCCAACCAAGAAAAGAAAGCAGGAAGGACAAAATAAAACCAGTCATTCTACCCACTAATTTATATTTATATCCCACAAAGCTTAGACCAGTTTTATTAAGTTATCATCCTTCATACCCTGTTACAAATAGGTATTTTGTTTGGTTGCCAACTTTATGTTATAAAATTACTAAAATTATGAACGTTTGTATCTTATTTACACGTAGGCTTACAACTTTGAAGTTACACTTGAGACCAATTTGAAATGATAAAAACAATTGCATCACGTCAACTCCAACAAGTTGACTGAAATTTAAATCCTCAATTTAAAGCAAAATTTATATATCTAAAAATAACGGTGTTGAAATGTATTATTGTTTAAATCGTGCTTACTTTGCTAAATAAACAATACTGAATATAAGGTTGCATCTTAATCTAAATACAAGTGATATTTTGTGAAATTTAGCCATAAACATGGTATAGTTGTAACTTTTGATTTAAATATATAAATTTATAAAGATATCTCCGTAGTGTGACGCAGGAAATGCTATCTTAGACGTATTTTCGTTCGTGTAGTTTTTAAAACTTTTCTTGTGCGTGTAAACTTGTGCACTCCCCCCTCCCCCTTCAAACCACCTTCTCCAACCCCCCGGTGTTAATATCAATAGCTACTTGTACAGGAAACTCAACTCCTGGGCCTGTCGGTAGAGTTACAAGTGGTAATTTCTAGACCAGCTGCGTGTCCCATCATTAGATGATCTTGATATAAAGTTTCCCTTATTTTAATTAAGGATTGGAGAGAGTCCAAAGTAATTTTGTTTTTCTATAAAAGTTGACACACTTTTTAAACTTTTTCCTTTCCTTTTTTACCATTTGTAGAAAAATACTTTTTTTCCTTTATTATTTCTTCTTTTTTACATTTTTCTTCCTTAGTACTTCTTCTTTCCTTCTCCTTTCTGTCTAATGATAAAATCTCATTCATCACCCTCATTGCTTAATCTCTTCTTTTGCATTCGCCTACGTTTTAGTTTTGCTGCATCATCTTTCCTTAGAGTTCTTTTCATTTCTTTAATCTTTCTCTTTCCACCCTCAGAGGTTTTCTTAATTAAGGGCTTCCTTCATGGATTTTTTTAACTACTCACCCCTTCATTCCTTTTTTTAAATATACCTTTTTTTTCATACTGCCTCACATCTTTCATTGAACTATCTAGCCACTATGTCGTAGAAAACTCGCCCTATTCATCACGAAAAAAATATAGTTGATCCACATTTTATGAAAAGAAAAAAGTTTTGCATTTGGAATAAAGGGTATTGGAATATTTTCCTTCTTTTCCTTTTCTTATTTTACTAAAGTTGCTCATGGGAGTGATAAGATATAAAACTGGGCTATTGAAGTGGTGTCAGGAATCGGTAATTTTGGGTTAGAATATGGAGGCAAGTGTTAGGCATGGAAGCTGATGACGGCGTTGGTGTTAGGGGTGAGTGTGGTTAGGGAAATTGGAGCGCAGTGGTTACGGACTGGACTGGTTTCGTCATCTTGTGAAGAGGCCACAAATCATCGTTTTCATCCCCACAACGGGAGAAATACCACTCCTCCCCAACTACCATCCCACCCACTTCCCCACCTACCCCCACCCCCACCCCCGGTCTCTTATCTGTTTTAACCAGATTGTCGTGACGTAATAAGATTTGGTTTCTAGCTTCACGAAGGGGAGAAGGGGAGGATGAACGAGTTTCCTTCCTATCTACTTTTAACACGAGGTGCTATATAGTCTCACGAGACACAATAATCCTTTTCCAAAGCTTTAAGATGTGCTGGGGATTTACAGCTATGAAAATTGTGGGGGAATTTTCAGAATGAGTGAGTACTGGCGTTCACGTGGTTAAAAAACATTCAAAGTAGCGATAATAATTATTCTAACGAACAAGATTCTTAAGATTTTATTTAAATGTATGTTATTGCGTTTTTTTTTTTTTGTCATTTCATAGTATACTTCTTTAAGATCCTAACCAGGCATTTACCACTTAAATAACTTGAGGTGAGATGTAAGTGAACGCGAGTTGCAGTTTTAATGAAAACAATCTCATCCGGCCTAAATTAATTAACATTGGCTCAGTAGAAACATTTACCTAACTAGATCCTTAATCAGGTTCTCTGAATCTAAATATTTGGGTCGAATTTGTGGTGAATACGGTCACTTAATTTCATTTTACTACTAGAACTCAAAGTAGAGACTAAAACTATCCCTTAAGTTTTCCCACTAGTTTAATAACCGTATATTTTGAGGGCTTGACCGAATTGCACCAACAGCTTAAAAGTGCCACCCCAGACCGGACCCAAATCACGCCAATACCCCCCTTCCCAAGATCGGACACAAATTGCACCAACTGGGAACATAAACAAATATTAAATCTATGGTGGGAGGGGGGGGGGCGGCGGTAAGAAGGACACAAGTAAAAAAATATATTTAACTAACTATATTTAACCATATAAAACAAAATCAAACATTATAACATCACAGTAAAATTTACATTTTAAAAACATTGTCAATAATATATGCTTGCACTAAATGAGATCGACAGCCTACTATCTTGGTTTGAGGAAATGTTGACACGATGCACTCATGGAGCGCTTGCTCAAAATTAATCCCAATGTATAAAGGTTGAATGAATTTGGGGAATACCAAGCCTCCACCGTGGTTCAGATTCCACGTTAAACTGTAGGTCCTCCATTTCATCTCACAATTACCCTACCATTACACATTAGCTTAAATGCGTGGTAAGACATGGTGCTATTAGTAATAATAATAATAATAATAATAATAATAGTATAAATATTGAAGGTGAAGTTGTATTTTCTCGCATTCATCCTTTAGGATTCTCGTAGTGTAAATGTAGCTCTGCTTTTTCTTGTCTTTGTTGGCAAAAGACCAGAGGTATGTATACTCCAAATAAGACCCTTTGAAATACCCATGTACAGTAAAATGTTGAAGAAAATGTTTTGGTGCGTATTTATAGGTTCCATCGATTAACACAATTTCATTCTGACACAAACACTAAAGATTTGAGTCACAAGAAAATATCATACCCCCCTTCTCTTTTTAGTTTTTCAACAAAATGTTTTCGTCTAGAGTAGTATTTAGTTCAATTTAATCTGAGGAAAATTGAATTTCGTTGGTTGATTTAGGAAAATTTGGCAGTTATTGTTATTCTTGAAACATTTCACGTCCTTGGGCGGTCAATGTTTTCATAGTTTTTTCTCTGCGTGTACCTCATTGTGGATCAATTTTAAAGGCCTTGCTTCAATCACCTCAGCTTTCCTCTTAACTGCGTTGCTGAAGGATTTTCTATTCAACTCTTGATATAGTAGTGGTTCGTGGTTGTGTTGGTCTTCCAATCCACGAGGAAATATTTCCGCCATCAAGTGTGAGTATTTTGACCTTACAATCCTTTTTAGTGCATCTCCACCTCCCTTCCCTCGTCAAATTTAATTGATTCACCTGACGATACGTATAATTATTATAGACAATCAGATCTTTCCCTCTTTCACTATAAATGTTTTCCATATCACTATTTATTGCTAATATCACAGTCCACACAAAACCCGATCAAAAATAAAACAATTACACATCTGGGTAGTTACCGTTGCTGAGATAATTTGTTAATACTGGCCAGACTTATGTCAGAAAAGCTAATACAGATCTTGTTGGGGGCTCCTAGGGCGTTTTTACATTCCTTTACGTAAGGAAGGGAAGACAAGACGTGGGAAGAGCTTGTTTGCGCTGGTGTTGGTTTATTTCGTCCCCCCTCGTCTACCTGAACTAGACTTGGCGCAATTCAGGTCCGAGTTAAGTGAACATTTTTTAATCCCTTAACTACTGGCGCAGTTCGGGCTTACCCGATTTTGAGTCATATATTTAACCTAGGCCTTGGACTACAGCTTGACCAAAGATTTGTAACTTTGGTTCGACCCTGGGGGGTGTGTTAGTATCTGAGATTTCAACCTTGACTTGACCTGACCTTAGATCCGAAACTCTGTCTAGTTCCTAGATCTAGAACAATATCTCAATGAGCTAATAATTTACAACTGATCAATCAAATGACCTAATTGACAGATTTTTAAATCTGATACCGACAGGTGTGCTAAGAGAAGTTAGTTTAAGCGATTTTAATACAACCAACTAACAGGATAAATTTAATATTCAATATTCGTATCTATGCATTGTTGACCAAATAAAATAGAAATTAATGGGATTAAAAGTGCGTTCTCGTGCCAAAATATTTTTTTTACTTTATATTTTTTTATAATGATACTTAGCGCAGCGTCTTACAACCCGTTCGGGCTATACGCTTTAGTACTAATTAAGCTAATAAGTTAGAAATTGTAAATATTGAATATAGAAGATGTGAACACGCATTTGAATGGAGGGAGAGTGGCAAACCATTTAGTGAAAACCACCCCCAGTTCACTTGAGTGAGATTTGAACATCGATATCCCCGTCTGCGGCAATCTAGTTCAACACGAAACTAGCGCATTAGCTAACTACGCCACCTGGGCAGATTATTTTTATAATATAAAATGAGTATATTCCACTCTATTTCAAATACTTCCATTAATTTGTAGTGGTGGCCTATCAGGCTTATGAATTAGACTAGCATTGAACTTGGTCACCATCAAAGGGGCGGTTGGGGTTCAAAGCCCAGCCAGATATATCTAGACAGCTATTTACGTGTGATTCTCACAGAGATATTTCCTTCCTCACTCCACGTTATTGAGGATTAATTTCGTCCAAACTACCCCTTAGTCTCCCCCCTCACCCCACCTTATATCAGGCCGTTAACAACTTCGCTGTAGAACGTATAAGTTGGAAACAAATAGGTCTAATACTAAGAATATACAATATAATTAAAATTTCAGACCCAGGTATCGTTGAATATCTTATATAACAAGGTTACCACGCTTCTAGAAAACTGAAGGAGCTCTTAAAAGAAGAAATATCAATGTAAAGCTAAATAAAAACTAGGAAAATTGTAAAATCATATTATTTAACTGCAAACTTTAAATGATAGTAGATATTTGCATTAAACAGCGAGTGAAATGACCCAAGAAAGATGAATATATGATAATAATTTACATGTTTCCCCCTTTTTACTTTCTCTCGACACCTTGGAGAGAAATTAGTGTGATCGTCAAAATATTCGAACTCAAGATTTTGATAAATTTCGAGGTTTCATGGCCCCCTCCCGCCACCCCCCTGAAAGAAAAAACAATGTTTCACAACGCCATCTGTCTTTATTTTATATCTATCCGTCTGTTTATACCTTGATATACCTTGATATTAATAGAATGGTGGAAGCACTGTCCAATCTATCCTCTTTCCGTGAGGTGAGCTTCTCCTATTATTTTATAGTCACCATGGTTTTTAAATCTTCTCTCAGGCTAAATTGGACGTCTTTCTTCTCTCCCCTTTAATTTAATCGTGTACAACCTTGGTGTTAAAACATATCGACTAAAAAGGATGTATTCCATACGCCTTAATTTATAACATTTGCTTAAAATTTCAAAATAATATAAAAGTATATTAATGGGTTTTATTTCAGGTTTACTTATCATTGCAATAAAATTAGTTCGATTTTTTTAGAGTAAAAAAATAATTGTAAGAATAAGCACTTTAATTAATAATACTTTCACTTACCTTTTTTACTCTACGATATATTTACAGACACCTTTGATATATATTGCCAATGAGTTTACGAGATGTAATATAAACAGGGTTCCTTCATGAATAATTGATTGATCCAAGTCTGCTCAGAATTGAAACTTATATTGTTTTGATTCAAGTTTCTGTTTGCATGAACAGCAACGCCATCCATACTAGTTCTGTTCTAGAATACCGTACCAATACCAGGTCCAGACCAATGGGTAAGGAATAATATATAAAGTAAACAGAAAGGAAAGCCCAAACTCCGAAAAGAAACGAGCAATCAATATAGAGAACGAACGAAACCCTTCATCTCTCATACATAATGACTGACACGCTTCACCGTCATAGACTCACAGTCACGCTTCACAATCATAGACCAATACCGTGGGATTCAGAGCCTCAGTCATATCAAGAGCCTGACTCTCATTTTAATGAGGCGCCACCATTCAGGTCCAAGAAAAAAAAGGGGGGTGAGTGCATGTGTGTGTGTGCGCATGTGCTTGTGTATGTCTCAGGGATGAGTTTTGAAAAGGTTTTTTTTTTAGATTGAAGGACGGGTGATGATTTGAAAAGAGATGTACGCTGGTGGGGTTATGGTGTGGGTGGTGAAGGGGAAGGTTTTGGTGGAGATTTTGGGGTGTGGAGTGAGAGATGTGTTGAAGCTGCTCACTCAATGCGATGTGGGTAACCACCTGATTACGTGACTTGAATGCGGTGCGTTGCTCGCTAGGGCGCAGCCTTGAGTCATTTGTGTGTGTGTGTGTGTGTGTGTGCGTGTGTGTGTGCGTGCGTGCGTGCGTGCGTGTGTGTGGCGTGAGCAGACAGACGGACGGATGGACCAGTGAGCGGACGTTTGTCTACGTGTGGTCAATCGGTCAGCGAAATGTATGTAAAGCATTCAATAGCTTGGCTGGAGTTTCTGGTGAAGGATTTGGGGGCAACTTTGGGGAGATTGGAGAGAATAGAAAAAAAAAGAAGGATGGAGTGGTTGGAGGGGGAGGTTGATATTGGTTTAACTTTTGGTTTTGCGATGTTGGCACTATATGACAAAGACAGAGAGAGATAGAGAGAGAGGCAATTTCTAAAGTTATTTGAGAAGATTTCCATAAGTGAAATACGTACACTCATAAGCTAAGACTTTCTTATCGAAGTGTTTACTAATCCAAAACTGTAAATTAAACAATCTCGTTTCTAAACTGTCAAGGTCGGTGTATTTTTTTAAATATTATTTTCAATTGTACATTTATTTACAACTAGCAGAATTTCCCAGCTTTGACTGGGGCTCACCACAAAATTAATTGTCCACGTATTTTATTTCAGACTGAAAACGATCTTCATTTTATTTCCTCCGACACAGTTAATAGAATATATAAAACTATATAAAAACACTTTTGAGTCCTCTGCTTGCGTTAGACACTGTGCAATTCTCGTTTTGACAAAAAACTCTTTGTTTTATTAATATAAGATAATTCTACTAATCTTTCTATCACGCTTGAAAAATATCAAGTTACTATTGCTCTACCCATTTATATTTAACCTAATTGCTACTTTATAGTATAATGTAGGGTAATTTATATTCAATACAAATATTTAATGTTAGCTTTAATATAAATAGTCCTCTTAATATCAATTATGCTTATGCATTATATAACAAGAATATTGTATGTGTGTAGCGTCTGTTTTCTAAATATGAGTTTTTCAGTAAAAAAAACAAATTACAATGTAGGAAAAGTAAGAATAAAGTAAGGAATATATAATTCTACAAAATGGAAAACCATTATACAGCGTATATTTGGTTAATGTTAGGTTTGTACCACTTGCAAGCTTTGAATAGATATTCCGTTTCCGTTCCCTCGCCAAATGTTTGCAAGTACGCCACTTTAACTGCGTCTGCAATGCAGTTTTTATTAATTTTAATGCGACATTTTGGCTCACAGACTATATAAAATCTAGTTTGAATGTCTTGCTTTCAGAATTTAATTAATGTTATCCTACTTTGTCTAAAATAATCATTTTGAGTTTAGAAACATTTAGTCTGATATGTCTGGATAGTTTTGTTTAGATATTTATAGCAATTAGCTATTAATGTCTTACTATTTACCGGATATAACCAAGTGGTATGTCCTATTTATATTTTATCATTTCTAAAACCGAATGCAATGTTTGTTGGTAGTATATAGTTTTAAAATTATCAAAAAGAAAAATATATTTTATTCTTCTCGAGAGTAAAGTTGATAATTACTTCAAAGGGTAAATTATTGGAAAAGCATATTGGAGAAAATTCACCCACATTTGTCTGGAGATTTGATAACTATCAAATGGTAAACTACTCTCAGTACACTCAGATGGGGTTCAAACCTNCCCCCCCTCCCGTCACACGAAAGTGAGTATATATTTTGAGATAACTTGTGCAAGTACCAGCCATTAAATTATACCGTTTATAAATTAAATACTTTTTGAGCTATAGTATTTGGCCCCTTTTTTCCTAAATAAATATTGCTTCAAAATAGGGCAAAATGTTTTATTGCATTTTTGATAACATTGAAACTGATATTTATTATCTTTCAGGTATAATGTTCAACCAGTAGTATTAATTGTATGTTGACAATTAAATCAAATTCAAAAATAGAAATTTATTTTAAATATTATGAATTGCTCCACAAGTGTATTTACGTGAGAAAGACCACGTCCACTCTTTTCCCCCCTCACCCTTTCCTATATACACACAAGTCGAGAGTATTTAAAGATGCATATATTTAATTTAAAGGAATATTTATAGAAAAAATATGGAAAATAAACACTTTATTTTGCCACCCCATGGAGATATTTCAATGTCTAATACCTTTAGTATTTATTGTTTTAAACAAGAAAATTGTGCTTTTAAACCTGAACCAAATATATGAGATATTTTTCATTTCAATCCCCGTATTGATATTTTAGTCCAGGTATAGTTATTTTATATATTTTTTTATGAATAATTATTTATTTAAGAGGGTACAAACTTTAGAGGGTGATCATTGAGGCTTTAACTAAGCTTAAAGCTTGTAAGCTAGGTAATAAGAATGTATGGTGCTATTATATATACTAAATTGTAAATACTATATCAAGAGCCTTATAGTCTTATATATATATATATATTATATACACTGATAACCTACATCAGTTTGTATGAATCTTTGATCTAAATATTTTTACTCATGTTACTTTTTTTTGTAAATATAAATAGCTCACTAGTTCAATTTTGTACAACTTTATTAAAACATAGTTTAGTATAAACATTTCAACTAAACTGTGCTAATATTAACACACTACAATTTTGAAAAAAAATATTAAAAAATGGAAAATGAACATTTTTATCGACGGTCACATGAAAAATAAATCTTTAAACAAATCTAAAAAAATTACAAAAAAAAAATAATGCAAGTGAAAATTTTTCCTGGCACGTATGAAAGTGTCTGCGTGCACAATTGAGACAAATAATAAATAATATTTAATGTTTGGTATGATGTACTAAACCATCCGTTTTATTGCCAATAAATTTATTGTAACTGGAGTAAGAGATTTTTCCTGGAAAATATCCCAACCAACATTTAATTTTTGAGAGAGTGGAAGGGTGTAAGGGGTACGAACAGGACTCTTAGACATGGTCTAGCGTGAGAACGCCAGTTTCAATATTTCATGTTGTGAGCATGGGTCTGTTGGTGGCACAATTTCCTGAAAAACGGTTGACTTATATTTACTACTACTACCAGAGATGTAGCTAGAATTTACCACAAACACTCACTACCATCTATAAACACAGCCTTAAGAACCTATTTGTAAAAATATTTATTTATTAAAAGTATCATTTTACAAAAAATGTGTTGTTCCCAATAACACTAAATATTTGTATTGGTTTATTTAGCTTAACATCACTGAATGTGTCCAAAGGATTAGTTTTAGACCCCCTCGAGTAGTAGGTCCTACAATCGACGCTTTGCCAGTCAGGACTCTATTTGTGTGTTCTGAACTGTTTACGTTTTATAATTTGCTCTAGTGCTCTGATTTGGAGGAATTTTCGTGAAGGTAGAGGTTAAAGAACACCTAGTAAAGCCACCCTCATTACACGCAGCCTGCATTTGAACCTCAATCCCTCCATCACCTATAATCCAGCCTATCACGAGAACTACTGTTTAAACCATGTGATCATCGATGCATGGTCGTCCTTTTTTAATATGTGATTTCGATAAACCGGTTAAATATAGTAAAGGAAGTTCATATTTTTACTCAAATACTCACTAATATTTTATGTTAACCTACCTACCGATAGATGTACAATAACAAAATTATAGTGAACAAAACTAAACATATTTTAATGTATGAGAACCTTTGAAGAATGATACTTTTTTTTTTTACTGTATCCTATTTAAATTGACTCCAAATGATGATTATCTTACCAAACGAAATACAATTTGTGTTCTATCATATCTCTTACAATTAAAAATATATTTTTCTTTTCTTGTTACGTTGTTCTTTTATTGTATGTAGTCTTTCTTATATACTGTCAGATTTGTTGTCGAAACCACATCTCAAAAAATCTTCCTAACTATTCTACTACTACTCCCTCCCATCCATCCCCCAACTCATGGAACTCTTCGCTCACCCTCTTCCGTATAGCCTTACGGCGGTTGCCTGCTTTATAAGGGGAGGGAAAAGGGGCGCTCGGCGGGAGGGTAAGAAAAGGAGTGAGGGGTGGAAGTCCTGGTTTTCATATTATGCAAGTTGAAATTTCTCCTGGGACCTCAAAAACTCCTCCATACTGTGCCTTGTCGCATCGCCAGAGTCGGTTTCCTTGCTCACTTCATTCTTTCTTCTTTCTTCTTTCTTAGACCCCTAATCTTTTTGTTTTTTTCTTTTGCTTCTGTTCTCTACTATAGGGAGATTGTATGAGACTTGGTGGTTGAGTAAATAACCTAAAACAAGGGAAGGAATTTTGAAGATTAATTCTTTGACATTCTTTGACATTCACATGTTTGACTGTTTAGTTTGTGTACGCATGTGTGTGTATATATATATATATATTTTACACTAATGTATTAGTGATAAAGGTAAAATTCTGATGAAATGAACCCGCATTTCCGCGGGAAACGATTTAAAATAAATAAAATAAAAATCTTATTTAAACCGATTGTAATTCGAACCCAAACCTTCCTATCTGTATGAGCGCTTTTGTCCATGTCACCATAGGTATTGGTTTTGTTGCCGTTGATCCTAGTTTTATATAGGCCAGTGGGACTAT
Organism: Timema douglasi; assembly: GCA_901482245.1. Lineage (NCBI taxonomy): Eukaryota > Metazoa > Arthropoda > Insecta > Phasmatodea > Timematidae > Timema > Timema douglasi. Next base: position 709,355 of record CABEEJ010000002.1, on the reverse strand, counting down.
TAGTTTTTAAGCCTGTCTATGATAGGTTGATTATAATACTAATCAATCTAACAGAACTTAATCTTCATTTGATATACCAGTGTAAGGTAGGGCTTTGTTCGTAAAAAAATATAAATTTCTGTCAGTAGTTACGTAAGAGTGGACAAGTAGGAGTAATCTAAATTAATAATATTTTATTGAATAAATATCAAAAATTTGACTCCGTTATATTATGTCTCATGTTCTATATTCCGAGTGGGAAGAGTTTCAGCTTGTAGGTCATCTAGCGACTAGGATATGTAAATACCCATATACTAGGAAATTACGTATAGAGATGTTTTATGTTTTATCCTTTTAGTCTTGTCTCAACAATAAGATAGTTAGGTGGAAGCCTGAGTACAGACTTCAAAGATTATCTTTCTATTCCCACTAGTTCTTATAATAGTACAGACTATGTGTTAATTAGTTCGTACAAGCACATTGTATTCATACATTTAGATGCTTATACCAGCGTTAACTGCAAAGTTTTGGAGGTGTCATCCTAGATTAAGTTAGTGTGTAAGTCATGTGAGAATATATAACTGATTGTTTTGAAAAAAACTAGTCTATTAATGTATCATTTACATTTGTTTTATCGATTGTTCTAGAAATTTTGCATATATTTAATAAAAAGATATTTCCTCTAATTTAGGAGTCCCATTGAAAAGATTTAGTTTTATTTAATCTCACTCCCCAAAACCATATTTTAAGACTGTGCGAAAGTCATTCATAGATTTGTGTATCTAATTCACTCAAATTACGGCTATTTTTGAATAACTTACTGAAAATAGAACGTTCATTATTGTTGAAAAATTTAGGTTTTCTTAAAAACACGCTCAACTATCTTAGCATAGAGGTCTGCTAATCAAAAATTTTGTTTGAAAAAATCAATTAATAAAAAGAGTGAAAGTATTTTTGGTTATTTTCAGTAGTTAATTTTCATTAACTTAATCAAAAAATGTTTTAATATAAGAATGGTTTTCACTATTTTTAATAAACAAACTCTATAAAGAAATGTATACTTAGAAATAGCATACGTATATGGAGAGGAAAACTTTTTTAATATAAAAATTATCCCATAAGATTGTTTTTTGTTTACGAGCTCGTCTCTTTCCTCCCTCTCCACCATTTTGTTTTATCTCCTGTGACAACATAAAAATGAAGCTGTTGTAAAAATGACCTAGGGGGCGGGAGAAAAGTTGACGTTATGAATTTGGCAGGGTGTTTACCCGTAGTTTTTCGGTGGTGGCTTGTTTAGAGGGAAGTGTTGATGGTGGGCAGGGGGGGGGGGAGCTGG
>CABEEJ010000002.1:679044-702861 GCA_901482245.1 Timema douglasi | reverse complement strand
TCAATCAAGTCATGTAAATATTTCTGAAAAAAAAAATTAAATATTTAATTTAAGAATGTTGGATTTATTTATATATTTCGGACTAAATCTCCCCTTGAAATACATTCTACGACCGCCACTAGTAAAACCTTCACGTCTCTCCCCACTACTAGTCTCATGCCACTGTGTTCCTCATTTTCCCTGACTTCCCAGGGAATCCTTTCAATCAATCACCTTCCCACCAAAAACTCTCTATCCTTTCCTTTGTACTATATCTCTCTCTTCTTCCAATCTCCCTCTTTCTCTCACCCTTCTATCTTTTTTCCACCGTGCTCATTACCCCCTTATTTTCTCCTGAGATTTGTCTTGTCGACTGTTCCACATGATCAATCTCTAGTGAAACCCTCACATCAATTCTTGCTTCGTGCATCACCTACTATTTATTTCTCTCTTTTCATTTGTCTCTCTTCCTTCCTCTATTCAAATTGAGACGGAGGTCTTTTACTTCTCGTCATTAGTCAATATGAAAATGGGACTGGATTTATCTACCTTGTTTCATAGACAAACTGAAATTTTGAAAAAGAAGTAGGAGTAATTCGTGAGAATTCGTGCCATATCATCATTTTCAAGAAGACTAACTCGCTGATATAAGGATTTGAGTTTTTTTAAGTGATTTGGAAGGGAACGCGAGTAAAGGTAAATAATACGTTATACAGTTTTTTTTGACAAAAAAAACTTTTTCGAGCAGAATAAAAAAAATGCGGCTTCATTAGATAAATTATATTCAATGTTTAGTCATGCAAAGCCACTTCTTAAATATTTGTCATGGTCATTGTGGTATTTTAACAGGAAATTTTGTCTTAATTTGTAAAGTTTCTGTTAAATGTAAGTAACTATGCACTCGACAAATATGCAAAAACTGTTGAGATAGCCACGTGTAGAAGAAAATTAACAAAATATTTAACAAAGATATCTTTAAAGTATTTTGTAAAAAAAGTTTTTCTGTCTTAAAATTATATTTTTGAAGTTATTACATCTCCTTTCCTCCCAGGCCATCTTGATTGTTAGAGCCTACTAAGTTGTTTCATCACTATTATATTATGCAATATTTTCAATATCCAAATACCACTCTATACTAAACATTATAATTTATATTCTCCTGTGTTTACCAATTTTATTTATATTTTATCTATGTTTGTAAAAATGTAATACCACACTCCGCCTATCTTGAAAATGTACTGTCCGACCTTGATCAAATATTGTATATATAGCCCATATGGTGAGCTTGTAATTTTTCCGAATAATCCATCAATTTAATTTTAAAGGTAGCAAGCTTACCTTTTCTTAGTTGTACTATGGTACATCCTACAAGATAAGGGTCATAGAGTAGTTAGCCAAGGTAAAACTTCTACCTTTCTTGGTAGACGGAGTGGACCTAGATTCGTATATTTTCAAACAATGAGAAAATTACGCAATACTTCGTAAACAGATACTACTCTATTTTCATAGTAAATCATTCTGAATTTCCACTCTTTAATTATATAAACTTGGCATGATAAGTTACAAAAAACTATAATTTAAAATATTTTATAAATCTATTAACTCAACAAAACTGTATGTGGCATACCGGACTTGATTCTATGCAAAGGGAAATAAAATAACTATTTGAGACTGGCATTGATTACTGATTTATGATCTATATCTTTAATTAAATTTGGCCACGACACACACACACACACACACACACACAAACACACACACACACAAACACACACACACACACAAACACACACACACAAAAACACACACATACACATACACATACACATACACATACACACACACACACACACACACACACAAAGAGGCTAAAATAACTAACGGCTGGGCTCATATTACTGTTGAGTCCTAACCACTCGCATTCTATCAGATAGAGTTAGGTGATTCCCTGCTATTGTTTCCTAAATTGGGGTCACCTGGGCTGCGAACACAGGATTGAGGGTGGTTTGTGCTGGATGCTTGTGTGGGGTGGATGGGCGCACGCGTGGATTGTTTACTGTCGCCCGGGGACAATTAGCATAACAGTGCGGGTTGTTTACAAGCCGTAATGGCCATCGCTGGCTCGCATTGCGGGGATGGCTTGAATCACACCTGGGTCTCCTACAGGAACCCTCTCCCCCTTTCTATTCTGATATGAAATCACAATTAACAATCAGGTTACCGGTGTGATGACCATATGTACTTGGAGGATTGAGTTAATATAGTAAGTAATATTTACAATCCAGAGTATTTATCGTTACATAGTAACCCAAATATCACGTACACTTGCTTTACAAGGTGACTGTTTTGACCAAGCGGATTGTTCTATGGACCCTTATATATATATATATATATAATCAACACTTTGGTGTAGTGCGTCAACTTAAGCTAGTACCTCTGAGAATGAACAGCATTTACATTTCTAGCGCCAATTTTCTTTCAGTATTCAAATTACAAGGTTTATTAATAGTTTAAAATATCAGTTATTAACTTTGAACGTTTGCAAAAAAAAAAACTGTCATGTGTGCAATAAAAAAAACTATCCCGTAGAAAACCACTGTAATATGATCGACGTTAACAACATTTCTGTGGACGAGTATTTTTTGGGGGAAACTTGATCGATGCCAGGTTTTCTCTTTTGCCGTTTTAGATGTACAACTATTTGTTGTTATTGTATATTAGTGACCTAGGTTTATTTATGTTATAAAATATGTTAAGATTTTGGAAAACAGAACAAATCTATTTTCACTCTAAGCTAGAGACTTATAAATTATCTTCTACCAAATGATAAACTCGACTAATATTATAACAAAATTAATTATATAAATCATATTAAAAGCTACTTTTATCATTTATGCATTGTTGCAACTCAGAACTTAGATTTTAAAGATTTTTTTTTATTAAAACATCTGTTTCTTTTAATGTCCCCATTATATTAGATTATAACGGTGGCTGAGAGAGGAAGTTAGCACCCCTCTCTCCCCTCACCCCATTCCCCCCGTCCTCACGCTACCGATACCTGTGTTTAGAAATTGCCAGATTAATAATTACAATTTTAAAAATAGTAAGTATTTATTATTTAAAGCTCTCAACGATTACTTAAGACTATTCATTATACGGTTCAGTTATATGTTATATTATAAGGTTAAGGAGTGGGGTCACATCAAATGTAGAACTATGATCTGAATTATAAACTGTCCGGGCAGTTACTAGCTGCCAGGCTGAAATGTTCTAGGTCTATTTTATTTTATTTTACTCTAGATGATTATATTTCTTGAAACCTATGGCTTAAATAATGGCCCACTCTTCTGAAAACAGTATCAGACGATGATAAGGCATAAAAATGAATTTATAAATATTTGTATGTGTTCTTGACTTTTCATACTTAACTTTCTCGTATTAAGAAAAAGTACTGCAATCTTGAAAAAAATTTTACCTTGGGATTATGATGAATCTTTATGTTTTATGTGAATCTGAACTAAAAAAAGTTAATTTTACAATTCTGTCTGTCTGTGGCTACACGACCACAGATCTGAACGTTTTGATGGATTTTTTTCAAACCTTATCCACTGAACCTGCAAATGATTATATATATAAGTGGTCGAAGCATAGCACAATATAGTTTTTATGAGAGTCTCACTGCACTAGCCATCCTAAAAACAATTGATTTTATTTGCTCTCATTTAGATTGCCATAAATTACTTTGATTAAAAATACATTTTATTTTTACCGTATTTTTATTTATTTGTTGTTTTATATATTTTTTACCAAGAATTTGTGTTTATTATAATAATTCTTTCGATCTAAAATTATTATAAATAAAACACTTTGAATTTAAAAAAATACTAATTAGATATTTCATCCAAATATTAATAAAAACGAGTTCATTATAGTTTCCTGTTTTATAATAAATAAATATAGTTATCCAATATAAAGTTTGAGTATTTCAAACTAAATGTTTATGTTTAATGTAAAGCTGTTATGGCTATTGGCATATGAACTTATTAGCCTGAATAGGTAAATTATTATTATTATTATTATTGATGTGATGAAACAAATGTTCTTGTGATGTAGAACGGTGTGAGTGGTTAATTTTTTGATCGGGCTAGAACTAATGACAGTCTTCATTAATCATAGCTTATCAACTTAACCTGCAAATGAGTATAAAATTTATTAGTAAGTACCCAAAGAAGTTAATTTAATTTTATCTTGAGGTTAGCCAAAAAATAAAAGGTAGTTTACTGAGTAGTGATTTTATTGAATTCTAAATTTTTTGAAAATGTCGTAGATGATTTTGTTTAAAATTTATATCAAGGTAATGTTTTATTTGATAAACAACACTATATACTTATTTTTTACTAAAAAATATTTACTGCACAGTATACTGATCAGAGATTTAAAAAAATGTAAATTATTTTGAAAACTGTTGTAATGATTTTGTTAAAAACTTTCATATGGGAAATGTTTTTCATAACAAACAAAACTGTATTGTTATTTTTTTTTAGGGGAGGATTGCTTAAAAGTAATTTATTGATAACTGATATTTAAAAATTTGAATATTTTAAGAAATATTTCTAATGATTTGGTTCAAAGTGGATATTTGTTAATTTTTATAAATTATAAATAATTATATGTTTTTCTTTTAAAAAAAATCTTTAAGGGTAGTTTATTATGTTACTGATTTTCATAATGATTATTTGAAAGTAGCTTTAGCAGTTTTGTTAACATTCTGTGTTTGTAGGTTATCTTGCATGATGATAAATAGGGTTCATTTATTTTTCTAAAATAAGTTAATTTTAAGTTAGTTTAATCGGGAAAGATTAGAGAAATTTTTTAATCTTTCAAGAATAATCTTTAAGATTAATTTCAAGATGGATAATGGGTAACATTTTTTTACTATAATTAAGAATTTATTTTAAATTTTTACCAATTTAAATTATTTAAGGGTAGTTTAAAAATAATTTTTTTTAAATTATTTGTTCAACTTTTAAAACAGTATACGAGAAATTTTATACGGTTTTGTTGTACCATATATTATCTATCATTTTATTCAAAAACGGCTGTGTAGGCCTAATTAAAGTTATTTATATAGGTTTTAATAATGTTCTGAAGGACACATTTTGGCTGATAATGTTTTGAGAGGTTTTATTTTTAAAAGTTTTAACAATATATTTTAGAGCCTAAGATCTAAATCAAATCAAATATAGTAAAACACATTTAATTATCTTATGATAATGATAAATAAAATATAAACTATCCCTATTAAAGATTAATTTAAGTAGTCTATGCAATGCTTTATTAAAAAAAATAGTACTAAGTGTTACTACCGATTCGTGCTATATGCATATGTATTAACTACGCTAATGTGTTAGGGAAGAAGAAGGTTCCATTTAGAGGAAATGGACCCTTATTTTAGTGGAAGTAAAATGAACAGCCATTTAATAAACACACCCTAGTTATCGACCGAGATTCTATTCCTAATCTCCCCGTCATCAACAGTTCGTTCTATTTCGAAAGTGACTTCTCAGACCATGGGAATTTCAACTTTGAAGGATAAAAGATAAATCAGTTATACTATTTAAAATCAACGAAATTGAAAATAGGCTACAACAGTAAGGCTTAGGGAGTGTCATTCATTGAAACAATTCTAAGACTCAAGCTCGACAAACTTACTCCTCCCTTCCTTCCAAAATTAAAGAGATAGAAGTGAAACACTTTGAGAAACAGCTGAGTCCTAAGACTGTGTAGAACAGATAAAGATACCCACAGCACGAGCGCGCTGTTTTTTGAAAGTAGCGAGCAAAGACGAGACGTTGAATAGTCAGATGGTAGCTCAACGGGAGCCCTAGCAATATCTCCTCTCAAACAGTTTACAAAGGATCCAGAATTGCGTCCTCATGAATGGAAATGAAGATGAAAGAAGAACAGACGAAGACATCGACCATTTCGAGAAACATGATCGCGTAAAGCGTTTTTAGCCTATGTATCGGAGAGAGATGGAAGAAACTTCTCTTTCTTTTCATCCCCCCCCCTCTTTAAAAAAAATAAAAGGGGGGGGGGGAAATTGGGATATAATGTTACTGCAGTGAATTTTTCATTTTCTTCTTACTCTCTTTCCAAGGGTGTTTCTTCTCTTATACAAGGCTTTAAGCAATCATATGAAGCGATATTGAGGTATAAGTATCCTCGTATGAAATCATTTATACTACCGTTTGCTTCTTCTCTACAAGTATAAGCATTTTTTATTTTTTTTTCGATCTAAGCTGGTGTTTCCTTTTACCCTTTTCAATGTGAAAATTATAAGAGAAGAGNGCAGACATGGGATGAATGTTTAATGCTGTGAATTAGTAAACAGTATTGAACTGGTATTGAATAAAGTCGTCAAGACGTGAGAGTCCTGTAGATTTGGTGCGATACGAGCTTAGTCACAGCTGTGGTTTCACCAGTGGCGAAACAATGAGAAGGTACACCCGTAGACATAATATCAGATATAAAATATTGAATTATAAAAATATGTAATTATAGATGTCCAGGATGTTTGAAAAAAATAAATAGTATTTATAATATTAATCAATTAATTTTATTATTACTTGATGTGTTTACTATGATACCATATTAATATTTATGCAACTCATATCCCTGGGCATTTATACTAAACGTTAAGCCCGTATTGTTTGGTTTGCAAGTGACGGGTGGATCGGAGTTAAAAGAACCGGCTGTCAATACGTCCTCCTAACCGTCCTAAATGAATTACTACACTTTCTTCTTCAAAATATGGGTAAATTTCCTTTAAATTCCTCATTTCTAATCCTAACCTTGTGTGGTTAAATCAGACTATCCCGGTTTGGGTATTAAGACGCGATGTATATATTTTTTAAACACTGTACAACTTCCCACAATGACTTTCACGCTATTTTACCTAAAAATAGAGTAATTTTCTAATAGCATGAAAATGTTATGGTATCTTCCATGTCTTTACGTAAGAAGATACTATTTATAAAGTATAAAAGAAAAGGGATTACAAAACAATTTATGGCAATGAATAAATTTAATATTTCAAAACCGTACCCAGCACACTATATATATATATATATATATAATTGTTTTCATTAATATTATCGGGTGACCTGGCGGTCTAGGGGTAGGGTGTCAGACTTCTATGCTGGCAGCCGGGGTTCAATCCTCGGTCCCGGCAAAGATTTATCTGATTACCAAACCCTTCCTTCACCTCTGACAAGATATCTTGTGAATGTGGGGAATGCCATGCCTCCACCGTGGTTCGGATTCCACGTTAAACTGTAGGTCCTCCATTTCATCTCACAATCACCCTACCATTACACATTAGCGTAAGTGCGTATAACCCGAAAGGGTAGTAAGACGCGGTGCTAATAATAATAATAATAATAATAATAATAATAATTAATATTATCGATCTTAGGCAAATATTGCGCTATCCTTGGAATGCTCCCGCTTATAAACTTAGTTTATTGTTATTTATATATATTTATAGAAATCCCAACAAATGTTAAAAAAACAGAATGGAAACAAATAGAAAATAAAATAGCATCACACGTCATCTAAGTGCATAGATTAAGTAATAGTCACTATCACATAAATATTGTTCTATTAATATTGTTAGCCCATAACTATTACCCTGCACCCTGTTTTGGAGTTTCTAACTTTAAAACGCTTTCGACTATCCGGGTTGTGTTAACTATGGTAATTTGTTGCTCCCCCCATTCTTAGATCTTCATTTTAAAAATAAATTTGCTTTTAGCTTTGAAACTATTGATTTCACAACACATTATTTCAGCTAAAATATTTGTATTTTTAGCAGTCCTAAATATTTTCAATCATAATTTTTTTCTTGTCTCAATTTTTTTTTATGCATGCACATATAATATTATATTAAAATGGGAGATTTACGCTTGTGGTAATTCCCCTGTCATGTGACCGGAATAATAGAAAATACCATTTTGTGTGGGATGTAGATCAGTAAACGGATACAAATTTTAATCAAATCCACTAAAGGTGATCTAGAGAAAATATGTATTTTATTTTACTACCCAAAGTTAAGTGCCTTTAATTTTAGGGGCTAACCGATATATAAAAAATCTGTGAGCCCTATAAAAACACTTTGTAACAAATTTCAAACCGATTTGTGAAAGGGTTTTGGCTTAATGTAATGATCTGATTCAGAAATTTCGACATCCATCAAATACTAATTTTCAATTTGTTTGAAGACCCCAATACTTCTTTTCTAAAAGCCGTGAGAAACAAATTACATATATAAAACTTTCAAGTGGTAAAATAGTTAAATATATAATTAAGTCTGGTTCTGATGTTACTTCTAGCTTATAATATTCTTGTTGACACACCCTAATTAAAAAAAAATATTGGTCAACATGTATTTTGTTTGCATAAGATATCGTCACCGTACTACCAAAAGCTTACTTAAAAGTTTCAATTTGTGGTAGAAAAGATGGCTAGCAAATGCATATTTCCTGTTCAACTTAAGAGAAGTATTTCTGATTATGTGCGCGTCAGAGTCTCCTCGAGTGTTATCAACTTACACATTCAGTGTGCTGTGAAGGCTCAAGACAAAGAATAAGTATTCCATAAATCAATTAAGATTGAGAACCACTGCTATAGGGGAACGTCTTCCTTAACAGTGTGAGCAAGGGCAGATCCCGTAGGTGCGCTCTGAGGGAGGTTGTAGCTCTGACCGACGGAACCAGGAGCGATATTCCGCCGCGGAGAAAGAAGGGGCTGGAGGTGGTGGGTCAAAACTGGATGGTAGAAGTTTCTTCTTAAGCTGAGATTCAACCCACTCATTCAATTGGCTCAAAATATAAATAAACTCCGTCAAACTAATGTTAATGTGCTATTAAGTACTAACACATTGGAGCAAAACACTGGATACTTTAATTGATTCAGCCAAAAAAAACCCCACAGTTTTAAAATAAGCTTAAAAATAAATAAGATGAAATATTTTATTTAACTAAGTATGAATTTCGCTACCTCGCTTCCCAAAACATCGCCTGTTGCTATTTTCTGCGCAACAATTGCGCAGCTACGTCTTCCATTGTCTTGTATTGTAAGTTCATGTTTCTTTTTTTAACCTCCTACTCCCCCCTCCCTAAATCCCCCCTAGTGAGACAAAGAGGTAGAGTGGGTTTCCGTTTTGGCAAGCATTCCGAACCAGAAACATAAAGCGAAATATATGAGACCAACCATATCCACTGGTGGGATGTTAATCCTATTTAATTTATTATTAGTGCCTTTTATTCCTGGAAATGTTTGTATAATTATTAATGTCCCATTTTTTGGTGAAAGCTTATTGAATTTGTATTTGCATTAGCTATAAAATATTATTTCACCTTCTCCAGAATTTCTATATTTCAAACTGTAACTTAACGTTGGTATTCGTATACACATTTTTGTTTTTTTGTAATACTATGCAACGAAACACCAATTATAATATAATTATGATATTTTCATATAATAAAAAATAGAACATTTAGCATGTATTTTAGTAAAACGGTGATAAATAAAAAAATCAAATTTGACCCTAGCTTAGCTCAGAACTGAATACCAAAACATTAGGAACAGGAATCCAACGTGTGTTTAGATACTAGAACCAATTTATAAATACATTTGTACATACAATCACAATTATTTTAGAGACACATCGATGGGCTAATGTAATAAAAGTCAATATTATGGTTTCCCGGGGATGGTAGGTTAGAAATTTGAATCTCTGACGAGTATGCTGAGGTTGTTGTTTTTTCCTCCTAATAATATCCCACTCTCCCTCCACAAAAATGCGGGCTTATTTACTTTCAAAATCTACCTCTCTCTATTAGGGTAATTAAATGGGGGCAGTTTTAAGGAGTAGAAAGACATGGTGTGGAGATACTACAAGGGAACAAACGAGTATTTCCTATTCATTTGGTCTATCTCCTATACCAATAAGCTATTGATATGGAATAACATAGATTACATACTCGATGTTTAGTGTTTTGACTAATCCTAGACTGTCAATTTTATGAGACTAGCGGTAATAGTAAATTATGTATCCTAATATAGGAGCCTAGTGAATGTCGTTTAAAGGGTTAGGTCTGCTCAAGCGGCCTTAACTGTGAACGTCGAGGTCTGGGCTCAAATCCAGTTTAGGTGTATTTTTTCACTAGTAACAGAAAAAAACAACATATAACTAATCCCAATGAGCCAAATTAGATGTATTTGTATTCAAACGTTAGACTAAACTTAATTTGTTTTACGGTTGTCATAGTTTACTTAGTTGGATTATGTCCTGAGTTTATTTTACATTTCTATTTATTTTCAAACACTACACACTTAAGCCAAATACTCTTTGGTAAGACAAAATAACATTTAACTCTAATAATAATTAATCTTGTTATATAACTGACATGTTTATTATATTATTATCATTAGAATATTATCATTCCAGTCCTGAGCACACGCACCGTTCTGATACAAAGTCACTTGTCTCCACGAATAACTAAATATTAGTTGTTTTAGTGCAACTACTTCACTGTTACATCAAACGTATAAAATCTAAACTTAATTCCTAAGAGATTAACATATAGGAAAGTGAATATTAGCAGTCAGTGTTCATCGTGGGTTGTTACCAAGTTTACCGAGCTTGTACTAGTATAATTTTCCTTCCCCTCATTCTAAATTTAACCAACAATACACAATAATATAGTGAGATAGCTAAAGGAGAGATCCACAGGTAACTACATTGGCGTTGAGGTAGATGAGTAAATTATTTAGTAAAAATATATCTCTATCTGTCCGAGATTCAAGCCTCCCAACCTTTACGCCATTCGCCCAGCCAGACAGTACTAGACGGACGCTTTGGCCGCGTGCTTACCGACACGGGTGATTTCAAAATCTGATGCAAGTTAACGAGCCTTTGAGCTGGTCACGCTTGTGTCATCCGATCCTTCACGTCCCGTTGATCAGGGGATGATAGCTTGCTTGACCTGCGGTAAATGACGTTAGCCTGGGACACAAGGCCCCAGTCCCTGAAGAAGGAATGGTGATGGGTGGTGGAGAGTGGGGTAGGATGAGGATAAGTCTCTCTCAACTGGTAATGGCTTCTGTGCGCCTTCATACGTGAAATAGTCGCGCTGGGCCTCGGGGCTATGACGTCATTCAGGGAGGTCTCTGGTTCGGAGTGTGAAGGGGATGCGGGATGAAGGGTAAATATTTTATATATTCCTCATCCTCCAGGCTGGTAGGGCGATGTTTGGTGAGAGGGGATAATGAGAGGAGTATTGGTTTCGGCTGATATCGAAGAAGAGGGTTGGCTCTATGCACATCGTGACTCCTCTAAGATTAGAATAAATATTTACTATCTTATTTCTAATATTCTTGCCCGCTTGTTTACTGTAGTTCCAAGAGAAAGGGTTGTTTGTTTATGTTTTGTGGGTTTTGAGATACAAATTCTCTTTAATACCTTACCTACAAATCGACAAAAGCATCTTTTTGTATAAGAAACAATAGTATTTTTCACAAATCGGAACTGTTCTCAGTAAATTACTTCAAAATCATCCCTGTGGATGATAAGTCAGAAAAGCGGACCACGTGTCTAGGGTACCCCAGTTTTATTTCAAATGTAAACTGAGATAATACGTATTTGTGAAATATGTCTGTTTGGATTCGTTCTGTTAACCATATAGGGCAGTTATTGGCTCAATAAATAATTTACATTTGACGGAATATTGGCTTTTATTGAAATACGCAATTTTAATTTTCATAAAATTAAACTGTTGAGTGTTAGTTGAGTAAAGATTGTTCCATGAAATTAGTTGTAGAACCTACTCATGGTTGGATTTAATCAATAAAGTATGTTTAATGTTTGTAGTTAAACAAAAACATTTGTATAAAACGATAAGTTTGCATGTTTCCTTATTTGACTAAATTAAAAATATTAGGGAAATGATTATACAAATCATATTTAAAAAGTGATACTATAACCTGCATACATTTACACGTTTCCAAATAATATAACTTAATGTCATTGCGGAAAATTATTATTCAATAATTGATTTGAAAAGGTGTATAATCACTAGCAGATACATTTTTGATTCACAGTATAGAGTTAAAAAGCATTCTGGTAGATATCCGAACCAAAATACATCTTGGTAAGTATATAGATAAAATTAGATAACCAAATGACATCTAGGTAAGAATATAAGCAAAAGGTATCCTGATAAACATTTGTTTCGGAGTAGAGAACCACACATCCTTATGGTGCACGTATGACTATTTATAAAAATAGTTAGTTGAAACCTATAATTCACAATAAAATTGTTGGTAGAAAAGGTGTGCTTTTTTAATAAAATAAATGTTAAAATATGCTATACACCTATCGAACTATAGTATGATGGTTGACAAAAAAAATTACTGATATATATCTCCCAAGAAAGATATAGAGTGGCAGTGAAATATTGAAATTTTGGTGATTTTACTTTGATTCAGAAATTTATTAATTGATGCTATTTATATATTCACTATCTTTGAAAATAGTAATAAAAATCGTCAACGTAAACATAAGCTGTTAGTTCCTAATAATACTAGAAAGTAACGTAACATATTATGTTAATGTAACCAATAAATGTATTTTTCATAACTATATATTTACTCAAATTGGTTTTTGCTTTATTATTAAATTTTTTAGGATCATTAACTAACCATTTGATATGTGATTATTTCTTGACCTGCTATTAACTCTAATAAGCATTTAGTGAAGAGCTTAACCGAAATTAACTTCAAAACTTTATTTAGGGACTCTTACACTATACATTTTTAACTAGAAAAAGTTATACAGCACTGATCAATAAAAACTGTTAGCATCGTTAACTATTGACTGGGTTTGACCCCTATAAAGTTAAAAGTATATAGTACAGAAGTATCAAATTCAAGCTTCCTCTAAAAATCAAATGGCGTAATATTTCAAGTCTATCTTTCCCTTCAAGTATTTGATCAAATGCCAAAAGTTTTAAGACTTTTACAACTTTATTTACATACGAATAAAATGTGCTACTAGGGAGAAAATAAACATTAAAAAAATCCTCATATTGCTAGTAATTTGTCATTCCTATTTATACTTAGGAAATAAAATTTAATGTGCTCTAAAGACAATCATAAATATTTTTAATTGTCTTCCAGCAATAAACTCAAGTTCTCCATTTCAAATTCTCGATTGATGTATATAATAATTTCATTTTTGATAACCCAGTTTTGTAAATTAAGTAATTAGAGATGGTATTAAAGTAGACAATGTTTACAATTAGCCTACCATATTTCTCTTTAAAGAAAAAGTAAAAGCATTAGCTCACAATGTCACAATTATCTTTTATCACTGTTTCACAAGATACTAACTTGATATCATTTTTAGCTCAAAGATTACATTAAGTATGTATTAATGTGCGTTTAAATGGTTCGTATATAGCTTTGGTAGTTTAAAATCTTTAATTTTCCACCTCATTTTAAGTATTGATCCAAAAAATAATTGAACAGTAAAATATCGGAAAGAATAGATTTCAACATACAATTAGGTATTTTTACAAAGCCATTTTTCAAAAAAAATGACGTTTTAAACCGTTTCAAGTCTTCCTTTCAACATCTCGTAAGAACCTAGTTATGAAGAGTCTATTCAGACATTGGTATCATCTTTACAAAATGGCACAGAACTGCCAACTCACACTCTACTATGTTTTAGAGGTTGTCAGCCTTGGCATTACGTTTCCCATCATGCTTCGCTTCTCCTCAGTAGGAGTGGCGGAAGGCGAGGGGTTTGGGAAGAGGGTTTCATTGTTTCTCTATGTCACAAACACATACCTGCTCATGTAGACACAGAGATAGCACGGAGAATATCTGACACGGCTGTTTATGGATTTTCCTTCTCAGATGCACACGTGGGCATATTTCAACTGTGCTCGTGTATTTGAAAGTTTCGGTTGAAGCTGGGGATTATATAAGTCATAAGGAATAAACTATTTTTAAAACCTTCCATTGAATAAAATATTTATTTTTGTAATTAATTTTATTTTAACTAACCCCAAGGACATTTACGGCTTAATATAAGTGATAGGGTTTGGGAGAGTAGTTTAAAAGGAATCACACCCCATGAGTGAGAATAATCACAGGTGGAAACAATCTACCGAGACGTTTATGTGGCCGCATAGTCTGAGGCATAATTCTCGCTGTGTGTTGGACTACCTTTGACGAGGAGATTGGGGCTCAAATTCCAATAGTGTACTTATTCTTATTGTTATTATTACTATGTCTTACTACCCGTACAGGTTATACGCACCCACGCTAGTGTGTAATGGTAGGGGGATTATGGGGTGAAATGGAGGACATACAGTTTAACGTAGAATCCGAACCGCGGTGGAGGCCTGGCATTCCCCCAATAGTGTACTGGAAGTGGCTTTACCTAAATGGTTTTACAATCTTCCTCTACGTAAATGAGGGTGTACTTTATCCAGAGTCACCCTTACTAATTCCTAGAACATTAGAAAAATTCGTACAAATGCGTATAATCATAAGGGAAAATAAGACGTGGTTCCAAAACCATAAATAATCAGAAATACTTATTCTTACGTGCAGATATAGCATACTAAACCTTAATAATCGAACATATTGAAATAAAAATTAAGTTATGGTTCTATGTTGTCAAAAAATATAAAATATATTATGCGCACCAAATTAACATTGTTTAAAACTATAATTTACCAAACAATGTTTCTTAATTAGAGCATTAAAATTAATAATAGTAGAAATGTACATTTTTTGGCTGGAAAATAGAATTATCGGGATATTTATATTCCACACTCGTATGCGGAACTTATAACAACATTTGAAAATGGCCGAATCTTAGGTATCCCCTATATCACATCATCTTATTATAGTTTGTATTTATTTATTTTAAATAACACTAGATTTAAATGTAACAAAACCTACAAGTAGTTTCAGATAGTAGTAGTAATAGTTGTTCAAACTAAGATGTCTCAAAATAGAATCAAGGAGTCCAGCGAGTATTTTAGAAGCTATGATAAAACCACTTGACAAAACATGAGACTGCCGAACAACAAACCCAAGGCCAAATGTAAGAACGAGCATGAGTAAAAGTGAAGTATGAGTGAGAAGGGAAGTGGCGTTGATTTGCTTACAACTGGGCCGTGGACTATTAGACCAACAAACCAAACGGAACCTAAAAATTAATAATTGTACAGTTTTATCATTTTGACCACCAACATTTCTACTTGAGTTTAGCACCTTCTTATAACCATTATAGTCACTTAAAGTTTAAACATAAAACTATAGCCGTGACAAAAATTGCAACCCTACCTAAAACATGCCATGACCCCGAATTGTGTCACGACCCTCAGGCAATAAACCATTGCCTTGGAAGATATTTTTTCAAGGTAGCTGAGGGCAGCGATTCTATTAATGCAAGTGGACCTACATACACGGTATCAACGCTATTATTTCCCCTTTGTATTATAATTGGGGATTTTGGAGACCCTTTAAATATGTATAATCGTGTATTTATTTGAATATAAATTGGTTCTTAAATACATTTTTTACATTATACAAATCTGCAATGCTCTAGGGTGACCTGGCGGTCTATTGAAAGGTGTCATACTTCTGTGCTGCAGGTCCGGGGTTTGATCCTCGATCCCGGCACAGATTTATCTGATTGCTAAACCCTTCCTTCACCTCTGACAAGACCCGCATTAATCACAACTTGTGAATGTGGGGAATGCCAGGCCTCTACCATGGTTCGGATTCCACGTTAATCTGTAGGTCCTCTATTTAATCTCACAATCACCCTACCATTACACATTAGCGTAAGTGTGTTTAACTCAAACGGGTAGTAAGACGTGTTGATAATAGTAATTCATTGCTCTATATTCTAGCTATACTGATTATAATTTAGGATCTTATTGAAATTGTTTGCGGTATTGTTAGGGGAAAATGATATAATTTCCCTCTTTGGTGTGCACCACTGTACTGACACCTCTTGACCCTTGCAACAACCATATTGGCAGCATAAATCCACCACATACAGGTGTACCGTCACATGTGGGACTTACTTCAGCGGTGGATATGAGACACAAATTTAGTAAATAGTTTTATATAAAAATGTTTCTGATCTGTAGTTATATTTGTACTCCAGTAATGTGGAACTTCTTAACATTATAAAAGCGTATAACCTGAACGGGTAGTAAGACGCGGTGCTAGATAAATAAATGAAATGAACACTATAGAAAGGGTTCGAAATGGCCACCTTCTATTTGAATTCAATCCTGTAGTCGTGGTGTCGTAGAATGTCACAATCTTTAAAAAGTACCGAATTTTTGGAATAATCAGGAAGAACCCATATAACAATACTATATTCCATTCGCCATAAGAGTGTGGTAACCGAGGGCTAATAAAAATTACAAAATCTATTCTCATGTCTCCATTCACCAAACCATATGATCCGAAAGACCATTTTATGTTGATTTGCTGTACTTTTAGTAGTCAAGACTTTCATACAAACAATCTGTTTTTAAATATGTATTTATTTTAACAGCGTTTACATCTTCTGCTAGCTGTCAGCTACCATAACACCATTGGCAATCGTACTATAGTTAAAAGGTCAATAAATAGTGCGTATGATATACAAACAGCTTAGTGGGATCGTTTGGCTGTAACTAGTGAACAAGGTCAAATATGAATTTTTATAATTTATTTTGTGTCTCCTGTCCAACGTTGAGATGAGTCCCACATGTTAGGTACAACCTGTATATTATATAAATTTGGAGGGCTTTGCACCTACCATAAAGAGATGTGATGAGGGAGTGGTTATCCACATTTTTACCCCCATTTGACCCTGCAACATTCGAAATGGACCAAGAGCGGCTGGAGGGGAAGGGGGAGGGTATATCTGGACGTCGGAAGGCACGAAACCTTGTATCCTGTAAACCGCCAGCTTACAGAACCATGAGATGTGCTAGGCCGGTGCAGGAAAGGTTGGGGGGGAGTTGACGTCCATAACATTGGTGAAGTGTGGCAATAGGAAGGAACAAGAGAGAAACAAAGAGAACGGACAAAGACAGATGAAGACGTGGAGAGATTGATATGGTATACGTATATGTCTCTCTCTCTCTCTCTCTCTCTCTGTAAGGCCTGTGTGTGTTTGTTTATTTGTTAGTTGGGCGATATTGAACGCTCCACGGAAGATGGATATGCAGTGTATTAGCTCTTTGACCAATGACAATGTAGACTTAACCTATTATCTCTGAAAACCTTTATACGTTGATAATAGAATATGTGTTAATTTTGTCTTGCTATATGATGGATTATATGTGCCTAGTGTCATAACTGTAACTTCACATTATTTTTAGATGAATTTTTAAAGCTCTTGAAATACATTTTTTTACCGGGTGAAACACTAGCCATAGCTGCTCATTTTGTGTTTGGCATTATGATTAGTGTTATCCATAAAGTGGGCGTATTTTTTAAATTCTATTTCTAATGTTTTCTATATATTCAACTTTCTTTAAAAAGCGTATTTCGTCTCCTAATATGCAGATTATTTTGATTGAATTAACTAAAACAATTTGCGCAATTCACGAATGTACATTTTAATTATATGTATATATAGATATTAATTATTGGCTTGATCTGATAAACCTAAAATAAATAATATAATAATATTTTAATGATATTTTAAAAAGTAAATCCTACTCCTAAAAGTATGTAATTAAATTAAACAAACTTTAAACACTCTGCAATTAGGTTATATTTGATGATTTTAGATGTATATACTTTGAATTTTATTTACTCAATGTGCAAACACTGTCACACCTTTTAAGTATAAAATTATGAAATTTTATTCATTTTCTTTTGTTGCAGGTAAGTAGTATACCTCAGCTTAGCTTACACAAGGTAAGGAGAGCCAGCATATCACTTAAGATTACAGTTTTTTTTCCACCTTTAAATTAATTGTTGTTTCAGTTCGGAAACTTTTACGTTCATGTAAAATAAGTATATAGGTCTACTCACTAGGTATATTTAGTGATTTAAAAAAAAACTAAATGACTTGAGCATGTTCGTTGCTTTAAAAGAAATAAAGAATGTTTGGGAACATCTACAAAAAGTCACATATCTTTATTTAGTTTATCTCAGATCATATATAAAATGATAAAGCCGACCCAAATAATTTTACTATACATAAATAAAAAGGTTGTCAAAAATTAAATTTAATCATCTAATTTGGCCTATATCTCTATACATAATTATAGCATCGCTAATTATTATTGATTACTTTGTTACTTCAGCCTACTTTAATTAGTTAAATGGGTGTTAAATTTATAAATAGATAGATAAATATATTGTATCCTATTACCACCAAACTTATTACTCATAACAGTTGTAGGCCCTAACTTAGAACATATATACATGTATGTTCTGTGCCTCATGATACAATAGGGTAACTTTGACCCCTTATCCTTACTAGCCGAGCTCAAATAAAATGAAGCAAATACATAATATTTAACCATTCTATTTCCCTCATCACATTTAAATAGGAAGCATACTCCCCCGTTAAGAATAAAATAATTACGTCTTTTTTTATTAATAAAATAATGTTTGTACAAATTTGAAAGCTGGTAGTATTAACTAACTGTGTATCTTTTTATATTAGACGTGGTTAGGGAAAGACCACCTTGGCGGTGTGGTTCAAACAATGCAGTTACCTCTGAGATACTCTTAGTTGGTATCCGGGCTAGGTCAGGTGGAGTGAACGTGGTTTTTAGATCAATATAATTTCATTTCCAAGTGCTTACTTACTAATTTGTGGTAATACTTCCTGTTTTAAAACAATACTTTAAAGAGTATAGTTATTTAAAAATCACTTTAGTGAAACTAGTTAGTGTAGACTAACTATTAGAATCATATAATCTGCTTTATTGGCGATGACTAAGACAGGATTCTAAGGTTGCTCATTCCAAAAATTGTATATCCACTTTCTACATTAAAATAGGCCCGACACCTTAGCTCAGATGATAGTATTTTGTCTACTGAGTTAAGGGTCCTGGGTTCAATTCATAATATGGTCGAAAAATATTTGATGAGTGGAAATGTGTGTCTACCTTTTCACAGTGATGAATTAATGGCCAGGGTCTGGGTGATGTGTTTGTTCTAGGTTTAAATTATTCTACAAGTCCTGTTATTATTTAATAAGCTGGTTCCGAAAATGAACATTAAACATGTCAAATAAATAAAATGAAAACACAAGCATCTGTGGGTACTTTCCTAAACATTAAAACCTTTTTCATCTATACCCACCAGCATAATTAATACGCGTACATCACACCTCGGTGTCCACATAGTCTAAGGCGCCACTCTCGCAATAGACTGGATTACCATTGACGGAATAGATCGAGTTTTAAATCCCAAATAATTGAACTGAGGGTGTTTTTCTTGATGTTCACACACCCTTCATTCACGCAATTGTGGACATATTTCCTCAAAATTCAACATTTACTATTGCTAGCCAGATAGTTCAAATATGTGGATTACCTAAGTGGGTGCACAGATAAAATAGAGTTATCAACTCTGAACATTACTACAACTGTTATCAAAATTAAAACTAGTTCAAATTAGAGGGATAAGGATGACAATTTAGAAACAGTGTATCCGAATAAAAATAGAGAGGGAATTATAAAACTACCCCCAGTTCTCCCTGCTTGACGAGTAGTAAAACTCCGTGGAAAAATAAAACTAACAAATTTTAGGGATTTAGTCATAAATATAGATATAAATAAACTTACGTATTTTGTCATAATTAACATTTCAATAACTTTTTAAGATATTCTGGAGCATTGACTATTAAATAACTGGTTTATTCGGTCGCACACGCTCCATCTAACGTCATCCTTTACTTCCATTTTTCTAGATCCCTCGCACAAAGATTCTACATGTCAAGAACCCCGGAGAGCGTTTGAACAAAACCTATTAGGACAATTTATACTTGTCAAGTTGCTCATGGCAGGCCCAAGTGTGTGGCTATTGTTTGTAAAGGCTGGCAAGCCTCTGACTCATGTCTAGTTTCTTGTCCAAAAATGGAAGAGGGAGACAGTTGGTAGTACTGCAGGACGTATCTGTCATCTGTTGTCAAGTGGACCGTCGTAGAAGGAACACGGTGGGGGATAGAATAAGGGGGAGGTATGAGAAATAGCCCGTTAGTTGTCAGAAGCAAGTTTCACTGGTTAAGAAATATAGTTGGCTGGAACTTAACTTGGATACATTTTATTCCGTCTTAGCTATAAACAATCTCATTTGAATTACGCAAATAAGCTAGAATTGATAGGTAATATACCTGCATTCATTTAAAGGAAAAATGAGAAACTAATAGGGACAATGCCATTAGTACACCTATAACTGACATATCAAACTAGATGAGCCTGGTATCCACGTGTCCATCAATGCGGGTAGTTTAAAAAATACATATGACGCCCAATATTTTGTTCCGAATAAATCGCTTACCCTTCTTTTGTGATACGCAAATAGTAGATTTTGACCCACCCTACGACACCCTGGTTTAGAAACGTGCTAGTTGCGAGTCACTAACAGATTGATTGCATCTCACGCGCAATCTCTCAAAAGACCTAATTTTTAAACTCCTAAACTGGGAAATCTGACGGCTTAACTAGCGGCTTGCTAGAGAAGCGATGCGTGTTCGACTGTTGTACTGATGTCAGGGAGCTCGGGATTCGAATTACGGTTGTGTCTAAATAGTGTTTTTTTTTCTGAAAAGGTTTCTCACGCTCCTTACACGCAAATGTGGTTAGAATACTTATAAAATGCTTTGCTTCCTTCCTTCATCCCTGCCTCACAAACTAATCGTATCGGCGTATAACCTGAACAGATAGTAAGACACGTTGATAAAAACTTTCAATTTAAAAAAAAAATTTATCTGGCAGTTACATATATAAATGTTCGGACAAAAGACGGTGAAAGCTCCAGGACCTCCATTCCGTACCGATCAGGCGTGAGACAAGCTTAAAGGTTGCAAATCTGATCCGGTGCAAATATAAAAATTAAGAAGCTTTACGCCCAAGATGTGTTTCTTTTATTTTCTACTGTTCTCCGTAAACTAAACAAGGATACAATTAGTGTAAATAATCTTGATGGGTGGATTTTATTAGGTCATGGGTAGGCTAGAGCTGCAAATATCTAAGGGATTCGTTTGATGGTTACGTTAGCATGGGTTATTCTTTAACTTTACATTATATTCCGGTTGGTCCAATATACCTCCCATTTACTTAATAACACTGCGCCAAACGTCCTGAAATATTGGGCCAAACGGGTTGCTTTTCAGAGGGGCAGATGTGCCAAACGTCTTGATAAATTGGTCCAAATGGGTTGCTTTTCGTGGAAGGGGAGGAGTGGGGAGAGATGTGCCAAACGTTTTGACAGATTGGTCCAAATGTGTTGCTTTTCATGGGGGGGAGAAGTGGGGGAAGATGTGCCAAACGTTTTGACAGATTGGTCCAAATGTGTTTCTTTTCATGGGGGGGAGAAGTGGGGGAAGATGTGCCAAACGTCTCGACAGATTGGTCCACATGGGTTGCTTGTAGGGTGAGGGGGGCGTACCAAACCTCCTACGACCACAAACCATGCTATCCGCATATTAACCCTACTAATGGCTAAGTGGTGCTGAAGATATGATTGTAGAGAAAATATACCCAAAACTATCCGCATAGAGCAATACAAATATTGTGAATGATCCTCAACATTAATAATTGTGGATTTAAAACTATAAAATATCCATCCAAAGGGTTAAAATCGTTTAAAAGTAGAACAAATAGTATGTTTATATTAGTACTCACGCCTTCTATCGTTCAGTGTCGACATTCGTCGCGGTACGCATCACTACGTTCTCACTCATGCGTGAATGTGAGTACTAAGAGTGAATAATATGATTAGAATGCATTTCAGTCGAATTGCGTCAACGCAACTTGCACGCACTCAAATATTTTTTTGGGAAGGTGTGTGTTTGTGTAACTGTTTAGTATATTATTAAGGTGGGAGTGTAAGGGATGCGAGTAAAAGGTAGTAATTTTGAAGGTTTTATATGAAAACTTTTTTTGGTGTGAATAAATTCTCCAGTATAAATATAGTTTAATTTACTTCACATGGTGATATTTAATTTGTTAAGGATGTCCTATAATGTAATTATATCTGTTTCTGTTCATTTAAAAATATTATCCTGTAGTGGCGCTTTGCTCATTAAAAATTCTTAACACCACGTGAAGAAAATCTAACTCAATGTTTATAATGGATCAATATTTTATTTATTTTGTCCAAATCAATGTTTTGCTATAGAAACTGCAAAAACACTGCCTTCAACTTGCTTTGCCCACACTCCCATCTTAAGACCTTGCTCCAAGTTTTTTTATACTAAAGTGTAACAAAGTATTTTGTTGCAAGCAGGTTATGTCTGAGACAGAATCAAGATTAATGAATTACGGTAAGACCATGGAAGGGTGGTTGAGGGGTTCTTTGGGTATTAGAGGGGGTACAAGGGTACGTATTTTCAGCATCAGTGATTTATAATACTATGCATGTAGTAGACGTAATATTTTCCAGGGCGAGAAAGATTATATGAAAATATACTAGATTTTTACAGTAGCTAGAATGAAATAAAACATTATTTAAGAGGATTTTTTTAGGTCTAGTAATAATACAGTTATTAAATATGAATATATTAAATATTTTCTTCTTTTCATATTTGAACCGCTTGGAAAAATTAAGAATTATTAAGAACCAATAATTAATAAGAATATTATAGATCGTCATTAAATTCAAACATTTTCTTCTGTAAATTCAAACTGTTTCTATTACAATAGTAAAACATTCTTATCATTGAAAAATTAAAAACATCATTTTTTCCTGCGAAAAAATAGTATTAATCACGATGAAAATAAGTTTTATTTCAAGTTTGATTGATCAACATTTCTCATAGAAAGCTTAGCAGCATTGTACCATTAAAAATGTAAAAAACGTTGAGTTAACTTAAAAATGAAAACGATACATATTTGATACTGAACTTCATTGAAATTGTTTATTATAAATTTTAAATTTATTTCCTGGGGATATCGATTGAATATAAACTTTTTAGCTATTTTAAGAATAAATGCACTTAAAAAACTATAAATTATTTCGTCGATGAATTCTTTTCTTATACAGCTTAATAAATGGAGAGTAGTTAAAAACAAATTAGTACTTCCCTTTAAAAGACAAACTTTTATTAATGCTTCTCTAAGTGGGATATCATGAGGTTGTCATGCATGCATTTTTTATTAGAGTTTTGGGCTCGAATTAAAGCTTAAGGCAATGAATATGATTAATTTTATAATGTAATTTCCCTATTATATCTCGAAGAATTGTTTGAGAATTTGATTAACATACTTCCTTCTCATTAAGTATCTTTAATATAGGTATATAAGCGCCAGAAGAGGTATTAAGACGCTAACCAAGCTAAAACGACCCCAATCAACTTTTTCATAATTGTTTACAAAAGTATGGTTTTATTCCATTTCACGATTAATTTAAACTTAATTTGCTAGATTTGAGAGAAACTAGATCAACCGAAAATATTAAATCATCCTCTTATCCCCATTATGTGATGCCAGATACTAATTAACGGATTTTTATAAATATATATATATATATATACATACACACACACACACACACACACAC
>CABEEJ010000002.1:665223-678991 GCA_901482245.1 Timema douglasi | reverse complement strand
ACACACACACACACACACACACACACACACACACACACACACACACACACACACACACTATTTTCCTTAAAGAGGAAATTAACATTATTATTGGTGTTTATAGGCCCGTCGACACAATGAGGTCATTAGGTTAAGAAATTAACACGTCATTGTTACTAGTATTATAATATATTTATTGTATTTATTATGAAGAGCTTAACTTATGGTTCATCTTCATTCAATTGCATATGCTTTTCTTGGGATCCTGATGGTTTATTTTCTGTTTCTAGGAGTACAATCAATAACATGTCCAAAATGTGGTGGCTTTTAAGGAAAAATAGAAATAAATAAATAAGACTGAGTAAGTTTATAGAACCTTATATTATGTTGGACATAACCTTAAATATCATACGGCTGCATTCACTATTGGGCGAGACTATTATTTTAAATGATACATTATTGTGAATGTGCATGCCGTTCAGTTGTTGCCAGGGTAATCCGATTTTGTTAAAACTGTATCATTGATGTTATATCTAATTCGATCCCCTTTAACCAATCATACATAATTTCTGCTCTATTTTCATCCATAGATGGCCAATGAGTGTTCTACTATTGCAGGGGTTCTTGAACTGGGGTCCATTCATGGGTTTCAATGGATCTGAGCTTAAAAGATAACAAATCATAACATAAATCCTGTATTAAATAAAAGGTTTTACTGTGCCTTCAATATTTAGGATTTTCAGTACTTGTTGCCATCAAAATAAACACAAAATAGATGTATTGTCAAATATGGTATGCGCGTTGCTTGGTTAAAAGCTACCTCACAATTTCAACTTCTTACTGAAAAAAACCCATCCTTCTCATTGACTTTTACTTTTGAAAATAATTAAAGATTAACATTTAGTTACATAATTTTGATTTATTTAAGTTTTCTTCAGGAAGTGACCATTAGTTTTTGCATTAACATAGAAAGGTAGGGACATCGTTTGATGCAAAGCTTTAATATATTAAAAAGCTTTACATCGGTTTTTTGTTTATTTTGATGGCAACAAGTACTGAAAATCCTAGATTTTGAAGGTATAGGAAAAATTGTAATTTAATATTTGTATGTATCTATATAATTTATATTTATTTCATCCATGCAAATATAATACATTTTATCTGCAATAATGTTAATATTATGCGAAATTGTCTATGAGTTTATTTACGTGCATTTTTATGGGGAGGGGGTCTATGTCCTTTGTCAGATTCTCTAAGTGGTTCGTGATTAAAAAAAGAATAATAACCACTGTTAACTAATGGATGAGAACCTATTCACAGGAACAGTTATACAACAGGCCATGCCATACCACTAATACTACAAAAAACATAGCAAGGGATGAAGTAATTTTCCATTTTCTACCAAGAAATAAAATAATCACAGGATGTGAATGTGAAAACAAGCCATTTATTATTGTACTGAATATGTCAAAATGAGTTATCATGGCAAAAATTTAAATTTTAAATATAAGTAGGAGTTAGGAACATGTTCGTAAGGAAACAGAATGCTTACTGATCGAGATCATATATGAAATAATTCTCACGGATTAACATTATGCCTACATTTATAGCAATTGTTCGAATCTGCATCTATATATTCATCATGACTTAAGTATCACATAGTAGTAAATATTCTTTCTAGACGTGCCTACATACAAAATTAAATTCGTATTAAATTGTATATGCATACTTCATAATTTTACAGTTTCAATTTTGGGACCAACATAACTATCCTCCCCTAGTGTCTTGATTCAATTTTAGGTTAAATACATCCCTCAGATTTTTAGCTTAATTCTAAGAGAAACGTTTATTCCCACCAAAAAGATGTAATGAGGAAGGAATAATTTAAAGCAAGTACAGCCGCATTTATTTGTAAGAAGAGTGGGCAACTATTTTGGAAATTAGCTCCTGTACATCCGGTTGAAATTAGAAACATTACCTCCCCGTCACAGGCAAACTAGACACCTCCCCGTCACAGGCAAACTAGACACCTCCACGTCACAGGCAAACTAGACACCTCCCCGTCACAGGCAAACTAGACACCTCCCTGTCACAGGCAAACTAGACACCTCCCCGTCACAGGCAAACTAGACACCTCCCCGTCACAGGCAAACTAGACACCTCCCCGTCACAGGCAAACTAGACACCTCCCTGTCACAGGCAAACTAGATACCTCCCCTTCACAGGCAAACTAGATACCTCCCCTTCACAGGCAAACTAGACACCTCCCCGTCACAGGCAAACTAGACACCTCCCCGTCACAGGCAAACTAGACACCTCCCTATCACAGGCAAACTGGACACCTCCCCGTACAGGCAAACTAGACAAGACGAGACTGACGTATTTGGCCTCACACCCCCTTGCGCGGATATGTGGCAATAGAGCATGACAATTCAGTGCGTTAAGAGGTCGAGATTGTATCCAAAGAAGTTCTTTAATACAACTAGCATACAGGAGAAAAATGTCTTAAGTCAAGTAAGTTTCTTGTTGATCCAAGTCACACAGTTTTGAATATTTTCTGTGCAAATTTACAACTCAAGAATTCTCTTAAGTTACCACGATATTAGTTTTTTCGTGAACTCGAGATCGCTGTCAAAATGGCGCTTATACGTTCACCAAACAACCTAATTCATATAAATATTAAATAACTCATTTGGATGTACAGTTAATATTTTTCAGCACATCATATTTTCTACCTGTTCAGGTCATACGTGTATATGATAATTACTCTAGTAGGGTCGGGATGCGGATGGAAGTATTTTAGCTACCTGAATTTTCGTGGAAGGAAAGTGGGAAACCATCCAGGAAAAACCGCCCTCAGTAGACCCAACCGAGATTTGAACCCCGATTTCCTCGTCGTCAGTAGGCAAGTCTAACACGAGAGTGACGCTTTAAACCGTTAGCTGTATTTTGGAAATACAATCTATTTTAAGAAAATAAGAGCACATGCTTCATACACGAATGAGTGTAGGACTGTTTTTACTTCGCAGAGCTATATTTAGAATGATCATATATGTCGCATGTCAGGGATGAAGGACGCTCGGACCTAAATTATTAAAGTAAAGGCTCCATTTTGAGTTAGCCAACAAGCGTACAAACATGGCCTACACAAAATTAAGCTACACAATTTTTCTTTCCGTAGAGTTCGCATTTATTTCCTGTTACATCCGCTGTGCTTTTGTTTCTAAGTTTTTCTTGTCCGATCTGTTTTACATGGGGGACTTGCTATTCTGCAACAACAACAAAACACAACTTATTCCCCCTCACACAGCCCCTCCTTACCCTCTATAAATCAAACAACGCAGTGCGTCTGTGTAGGTTTTATTTTCTACTTGCGTATATGAGTACTCTAGGGTGGGAAAGGGAGTGTTAGGGGATCCGTATCGGAAGTGGTTTGGGAGTTTATGGAGAAACCATTAGTAACTTTCGTGAATAATACAATTGATGCATCCTATCCCTGCAGGTGTAATTGCTGTTTATTCAAAGAGGGGGAGGGGTGAATTAAATTTGTCAGTGGGATCATTAATGCTTTGGTAAGCCTTTATATTTTTTAAACAGATTTAAAAAAGTTAATAAGTACCGCTCAGACTTTCTCTTTCATGTTAATATAAAACATTTGGTATGATTTTGGAAATTACATAATAAACATTGTTGAAGAAACACACTACCGAAGAACATAAATGAAATAAGATAGGTCTACAATACACTCTCACAGAAACATCGAGATAACAGGAATAATGAACAAAAAAATAAATTTTTAATTTTCTAAGACCTCCCTAAAACATATATATATACATTTTCTTATAGCATCATAAACTTTTGGTTTAGTAAAAATAATGTTTAAATACAATAATTTGATGTTATTGTAGTAATTCAACGTTACAATGATAAGTTATTCCGTGTCTTAAATAGTGGCGGGGATTTAATAAAAATGGGAAATTGTTACTTATCGAATGTTACCTCAAAGTCATTTTCATATAAAAATAAGATTTGCCATTTTGTTAGTATTGTTAACATTGGATACAAAATGTAATCAAAACTGTCAGTGCTTATTTCGAGAAAATAGATTTCCCCCCCTTTTAACTTTAATTAAAGTATTCTTTGACTTAAGGTTAGATATCTACATTTAGAATCTCCTCTGAGGGATCTTACGATAGCCTTAGATACAAAGTTTTAGACATTGGTAAAATAGTTACGGCTCTGGGTCGAGATAAATAATACAATTGATGCATCGTTGATGCGACGTCGTCGCGAAAACTACATCTTAGGTGCCATGAAACGTCAACATTTATCAAAATTTCTATTCAAGTTTTGTTTTTACCATCACAATATTTATCTCTCCGAGGGTTCGAGAGAGAGTAAACATATAGTGTTTTCCGTTATATCTAATTATCAAGGCCAATTATGTTTTAACACCATGACTTGTTTAGGTTATACGCCTATTTACTAAAATTCTCTAATTTGCTAGGGATGAGTAAAGTTTAATTTTAAAAGAAACTTACTCATATTTACGTGGCGGAAGAGTTGAAACCCCTTTAAGGAAATCCGACCCCAATACACCCAATTGAGATTCAATCTAACATATCATCGGCAGTATAGTCTATTGCTAGAGTGAGTGACGCCTTAGACTATGCGGCCAATGAAGAATGGATCAAGTTTTATAATGGTCTTAACCCTCGAATATTTATTCCTACATGTGGCTAAGGGAACATTTAATACTTTCCAATGTGAGCTATTTAAGGTGAACATACTGATCCAACTGATTATATCAGTATCCGGCCTACAGACTAAGTTATTGTTGTTATTATTATTATTATTAGCACCGCGTCTTACTACCCGTTCGGGTTATACGCACTTACGCTATTGTGTAATGGTAGGGTGAATGTGAGATGAAATGGAGGACCTACAGTTTAACGTGGAACCCGAACCACGGTGGAGGCCTGGCATTCCCCACATTCACAATATGTCTTGTCAGAGGTGAAGGAAGGGTTTGGTAATCAGATAAATCTGTGCCGAGACCGGGGTACAGACTAAGTTAACTTAGGAACATACATACATATCTATAAGTATAACCATCAAAGCTGATGCCCCAATTTTTTCACTTCTATTTTTTTTTAACTAGGGCACAGACAAGTAAGAAACAGATTCTCAATCTTAAGGGGATCTCACTGCGCTCCTTTTGACAGCTTGAGTCCTTCAACACTGGGCTTCGCTAGTGTCACTGCCGGGTGATAATAGGACTAACCACAGCGATCCTAGTGTTGAAATACTCCAACTACCAAAATGAGCTCAACCATTTTAACCTGGAGATTGAGTGTCTAGGTATATTATTTATCTGTGGCCTAGGGCACAGACAAGTCCTAGGCTCGTTAAGGGAATAAGGTCCTACTTTCTCACTGAGAAAAGGTTCCAGATGACCGTTTATTATGGACATAATTTAGTTACAGGATGTATTTTAAAGTCCTGATTAAATACTCACTTGGAGGGATGGGTTGATTGTAAAAGAGAGAGAAAACCACATATAGAGATCGTGCGAGATATGCTACCTCGACGACGATTGATCATCAAATTATTTCACCCATAAAAACTGTTTTTCATTAAATTCGAGCTTTTTGAATTATGTTTATTGGTTTTACTACCTGAGAATAACAGTGAACTAATGTTTTTAAAAATATATGTTGCCTAAAAACGTGTGAACAAAATATACGATAAAAATGAGCTCTTATCTGGGACGGATCAAAAAAGACCTAACTTGCTTCGAGCATTATCTCGGATGATTGTGAACCGAACCTAACTATTTTAATGTGTCTAAAAAAATATAAACTTAAAATTGTATTTATTGGGGATGATATGTGACCTAGTTCCAAATAAAACATAAATCTCTTGAGTGGAAATGTCATGTATGATTGGAAAGTAGCTTATTTTAGATTTATTGCCGACATTATTAGCTGATACGGTATAATTCCTAAGTCATTAGGATGAACGACTAACATTAACGTTTATCAAAGCACCTTTGACCTTAAAATACACTTTAATAGCAAAGTGAGCTCATCCTTCTCGAAGTATAGTAGAATGTAAGGTTTATTTCACTCGCCTGAAATATTCTCGTGAGCCACCACTGAATCCATCGCCACGGGAGGAAGTCTTGGATGTGGGTATCACTGTACAACCGCATCGCATATCTTCCAGAGTTGACTCCTTGAAGGCCTCGCTAGGGATATATCCTCCTCTGACGAAGTGCGGTGGTTTCCTGCTCTGATCCCCGGGAGTAAGACAAGACCCACCTTAATTGCACTAGAGAACCTTTCCAGTGCGCTTCATTTACTACCCTGGTCTGGCTTCCACCGATAATGAACGGGGATTAAGGCGTGGTATTCCCCGGTATATACGACGAGGCGTTTTTTTTAAACGCGTTAATAATCCAGTGAACACAAGAGAGAGGAAACAAATATATACATCACTATGAAAACACGAGTTAATATCTGCCCACACCCGTGGCCAAGCTGTTAGATTACTTGATCCCAAGCCTTGCTGGCTCTGAATCTATCACGAGTTGGGCTGATAAGATATCTAAGATTCAGATACGATTCTGTTCTGTTGTCAAATTAATGAATATTATAATGGATTTAGGAGCTGAATGTCTGATAACAAAAAGTACTTTTTGTATTTGGAAATTGAACGTAAAATATTACATCAAGTAAAAACACGTGTAGTAATATTGTCTAAAAGCCACACAGATGAGAAAGTGTACTAACTATCGTAGTCATCTAGTCTGGTTGGCTGATGACTGGGATATTGAGGTTCAAATCCCACTCGGCTATACTGAAAGGGGTGTTTTCTAGATTATTTCCTTCGTCCCTACTACTCTAATACAGATATATTTTATCTACGTTTAACTATACTTCCCCCCTCCCACCATTAATGTTATTAAATGCGTAAAGCCTGAAGGGGTGGTATGAAACAATTAAATATAGTAGGGCTGTGTGTGTGTGGCCTAACCAATATTATTCCTAGAGCCATCCATTATCTAAAGTTTAAAATCAACGACACACTATAGTTATCCGCTATTATGGCTTTGAATGAACCAAATTAATTATTTTAATGATCTTCCAAAATATCCTTCACAGTTTACAATTACACTGTTCTAATCAATTTGTATTACTCCATTATGATTCAAGGATAAGATCTTTTACTGTGATTATAATTTCGTTGACCCTTAAGTTTATTTAAGCATGATAGTTCTGTCCAGACAAACTACTAATTGTTTCCAAATTCCATCTTTACGTGATGTAAGTTTTTCTTTTAACTAGCTGAGAGCTCCTTGTGTTGCCTATGTGAAGTCAGCGATCTTTAATGATTAATATCAATACAAAACTTGTTTCTGTCACTAATCGTTAGAAATCTACACATATCCAACTATAAACATATGACCTAATCACAGTAATTTTTTTAGACATGATGAATGATTAATTTATAGGAAAGTACCCTAATTTAGCTAAAGAGAGATTGGAAAACCATTTTGGAAAAATCATTCACAGTATAACTGACAGGGACTTTAATTTTTAACCTAGATACTTCTGTCATTGGCAGTACAGCCTTAACTAAAAACTACCAGTGTGCATATTCACAAGATTTCACTTTCTATTTACTATTATTTTTTAGCTATCATTACAACCGATAATTTCGTTTAGAGCGTCTATCTAAAAATATAGATATAAAAGTAAATACAATACGCCTGAGGGGCACAACCTAAGATTTTCTTAAGTTTGTAAGTCAATACTAAATTTGAGCTTTTGGTTCTCTTATTTATGGAGCTACTCAAACTTGTGGTCAAGCAATCTAAGGTGTCAGACTCACAATATCTACAGGAGGAGAGAAAATACTACTGATACACCCTCACGTTACCAAAATGATTATTCGTTATTGTTCTAGGTCTTTGGTTTTTGGATAGAGGGTCTAATGTGACTTGGTCTAAATATACCTATGGAATTAAAATCATAAAATCACAAATTTCCCAACTTGCGGTTAGCCTAAGTAAGTGGATCAAAGCCAAATTTAAGCTTTCTAATTTTCTTTGTTTTGGAGTTCTAAGATATGCCATTCCATGAGTTGAAGTCTTAGGTTTTTGATATGTGTAAACATTAAGAATAAATATTCTCAAGTTATTGATTTAAAAACAAAAGCCCAGTTAGCAACTGTTTAGGTTTTCATACTTATCTTTATTCTTGTAATTATTATAATTATTAGGTCTTAGGACAAGTCAATTCTTTTTGCCAGTGAACTTAGATCCCCACTCTAACCTGTCCTCTGCCTCCTCTTTCAGCTCCCATAATTTTCCCATTTCCTTCAAGTTATCCAATTTTTGAATCTTCCTTTCTTATAAGCTCATATTTCCCTCAACCTTTCCTTCAATGACGTTGTACATAAGATAGTTCCTCCGAAATATGTGTCCGACTCAGTTTTATTTTCACCGAATAATCACATTAAAATGGTTCTCTTCTCACCCATTATTCTCAGAACATCTTCATTTGTCACCCTTTTTTTGCCCATCTGATTCTTTCAAGTCTTCTTGAGCACCACATTTCAAATCTTTCCAAGTATTTATTTACCATCTTCCTAGAATAGCTAAAGTTTCTGCTCCATACAGTGCGATGTTCCAAATGTAGCATTTAGACAGCTTATTCCTCAGTCGCAAACACAACTTGGTAGTTGGCAGTAAGTTATTCTTGTTGAAACCTTCCGTGGCCATGACGATCCTTGACGTAATATCCTTGGTGCAGTAGATATCCATTGTCACCAGACTGCCCAGGTACCTGAACTGCTATATGTTTTCCAACTCCTGGTTTCCAGTTTTGAATTTCAGCTGCTCCTCTTTTTTCAAAATCACCATCACTTTTGACTTCTCAATGTTGATCTTCATGCCATATCTTATCCCTATTTCCACCAGCTGGCCTATTATTTATTGCAACTCGTATTTATTTTTGGCCAGCAATGATAGATCATCTGCATATTTTATTGTGTTGATGACGCGTCCTCGTATCTTGGAATTGCCATGCCACTTCAAGGCTTTCCTGACCAGCCAAGTTTACAAGTTGAAAACACCGGAGGCCGAACAGCATCCCTTCCTCATTCCTCTTCCTATTTATACGTTGTTTGTTTCTCCACCATTCAGCCTCACCTTCATAATCATTTTGAGTTCTAGTGTTAACACACATACACACAAACAGACAAATATACATTCTATTTTATTTATATGATAAGTGTGTTTGTCAATGAGATAAAATGGTGCTCAACGTGACATCAATTTTGTCACATCCCTATGTTATATAATATATAAAAAACAATCTAATCCTCAATTTATCAAATCCCTTAAATTCTAGGGTAATAAAGAGATTCAAGGTCAGTAAAAGCTTCAAAATATAACTCGAATTTAACTATGGAAGCTTTGACTTAAATCACAATTCTAAGCAATTGTTTAAAGTAATGTATACTCTTGTGTAGTTAGAAAAATAAAGAAATCACCAAGAAAGGACAAAATTGTATTAATATAATAATTAATTCACTCAAAAGTGATTCTTTGTTTCTTATGACGTAACAGATATGATAAATGAAATAGCGTTTATCAGTGACCCTCTTCAGTGGCCGCATCGTCTAAGGAACTACTCTCGCAATATACGAGACCAAAGACTAAGAAAGTTTATTATTATAAAAATGTAGTATTTGATTCTTATTAATATATTATACAGAAGCTTTTAAATAGATAATGTTTCGTTTTTGTGTTCACCCTCGTTCTCTTTGGGTAACGCCCCATTAATTAGAGTACAACCTCCCTGTGAGCTTCATTTAATACCGTGCTGTAATGAACGGTCTTAATTGCCTCAAATATACTCCATTCTTCATCTGAGTCTCATGCGAGCCAACTGATGTTTCTTCTGGAAAGTGGAGCCAATTTAAATACACCGAGTTTATTAAACGGATAAAGGTGGCTAGGAGATATTACTAATTATCTGACAGGCCAACGTCATGATATAGGATATCTAATGTATTCAAAATACATTTTTATAAGATTGAAATATTAGATCTACGGTCGTCTTTCGTAATTTTAGAACCCTCACTTAATTTCAGTGAGTTTTGATTACATTTCCGACTAATGTTTTTTAAATTTCAAAGCTTATTAGTTTATTAATTAATGGTAGAAGCTTACAACTATTCTCTGCAGTCGTGTTTCCTACCACTATAAAGTTGCAGATGCTCATATATCAATACGATATCATCTTAAAATATTAAGTAAGCTATGACTTGAATTACTGAAGAAGTCTTGATATCTAGGCCTAAAGTAACACGATCAATGCCCATGTCCAGAAGTAATATATAAATAGATGCGTGTGTATTAATGCCATATTATCTGTACCAAAATATTAATTTTGATACACTTGGCAATAAATAGGAAAATAGCCAAATTGTACTATAGTAGGAAAATATTATTTTCTAACTTTAAGTAGTTAAATTCAAGAACATTTGTAATTGTTAGGAAGATAACAATAGGGAAATGTTATTTAGAGGTGTAACTAAAACTGTGTTTCTTTGTTATAGGGTCAGTTTCATAGTCATATTAAGTACTCCTCAATTGTGGTGCTATACTAAATACAGGACAACACCTGCCTAAGATAGAATGGAATGAGGCAGTTTCATATGTAAATCTGGTCCATTCCATTCGAGTTTAAATGGGTGTCGTCTCGTATTTAGTGTAGCACCGCACTTGAGGTAAAGTAGATCTGACTATGAAACTGGCCATGAATGTTTATATAGTTGGTAACTTAAGCAAGGTAAAATATTCAGTGTATATATTTTTGGATAGCATGCAGCTGCACAATTTACAATAGCGCAATATTTTCTTAAACTAGTTTGAAAAAAAATCTGTAAGAAAAACGTGAGCATAGCTCTAGACCTTGAATTCAGATAATCATCTCACGTATTATTTTTATACACGTGAGCTATCAAGTCCCCACACACACACACGATGCCTCGCCACACGCTACTGCGGACATGTGATGGTGACTAGCAAGCAACATTGCTCCCTATTCCAGCCAGCGCTCTACTGTATATCTTCCCCCAGAAAGGAAGAAGTAAGGGAAGGAGTGGGCGCGAGTAAGTTTGGTGGCTCGCTCTGTGAGCTGTGTGATAAGACAGTCTTGGTTAATTAACCCAGCCCGGCTTTGTCCGAGTTTACCCCATGCTATCTCTGTTGCCCCTTCTCCTGGTCTCATTCAATCCCTTCAGATCTACTTGATGTATGTATTATGGAGTAACGTATTCAAGATATATATATACACTTAGAGAAGAGAAAACACCATGGAAACTAGAAGAAATATCATACAAGGGCCTAATGGACGTGAAATACAACCTAAGTAAATGTCAATACTTATTTTTATTGTGTGCCTTATTTTTAAAACATAACTTAAACCAAATACAAGCTATCCTAAAGACAACACTCATTACATAAAATTTAAGCCTATCACCTTTAAATATAATAATCGTACAACAGAACACCCTAAGATAACAATTAAATTGTATTTTTCAACTTGAATTAGAGCCAGATAGAAATAAACGTATTATATAACATAATTTCTGGAAACAATACATGTAAAAGAATATTGATAGGATTGACGTATTGCTTTACAGTCATGAATATTATATTATTGGCCACAATAGAGACACAACCACTCACATTGTTTGTTCTGTTACATTTTCACTACCTCTTGAGCCAAACTACGTTACCTACATTATCTTAAAATGGATGCTGGCCATTATATGTATTTAAATAATTTAGTGTATGTTAATAAACATTAAAATTACATTAAAATAATTTCAACAAAATGAAAGAATTTTATATATATATATACATCTAAATTGAAAAATGATACTGGACATGGCTCAAGATTCAGTTATAACCGTAGTTAGCTATAATAACTAGGCTATTTAGTCCATCTTTTAAAATACTTAAAATTTGGTTCTATAAAGAGTTTAGTAGAGACTGTAATGCTGAAAAAATAGAATACATTTAAAATGTATTCGTGTATTTAAAATAAAGTCAAACATGAGAAAAGTCTCCCTATGCTTATGAATACGTGCTAGCTTGGTTAAAATTGATATATCTAAAATAACAATTAAAAACTATGTTGGGAATTTTTATATTCTCTTACAATTTTGGTGTTCCCCGGATTTGTAAAAATTTCAGTGGGATGAATGTATTATGATATAGTTGCATATTAACATAAAATTTGATCAAAACTTTAAAAAATGTATCATATGTTAATCTAATATAATAATGTACTAAAATATAATAACTGTATTAGTATTACAATGCTATGATAAACTTAACACAAATATTTTAATGTAAATATATTATTTTATTAGTTTAACATTTAACGAACATTTTTTTATGTTCTGTTGGTATATGGCATATTTTTTGCAATAAAATGGACTTCCAATAACGAGGATATCAGGGTTTTAATCCCTGTCAGTTATACTGAGAGATTTTTCATGCAAAAGCGGATACACTTATCATGAATTAAACCTTAGTCCTCTGAAACTCAATAGACCAGGGGTCGCCAAAAGGTCAATCATGCTGCAAATTTTAGTCGATCACACAAGAAAAGGCAAGCTTGCCCGGCACTATTCCACTATGGCACCGTTTATAAGATAGGGTCATAGTGTAATCTGTCAAGGTAAGACTTTTACCTTTCTGTGTAAACTATGTGTACATTTTATCTATTTTCTAAAAAGGCAGGGACATAAGTACTGTAGGAAATATTGAATTTAAGGAATACATTCAAAATATTACGGGAAAAAGTACTAAGAATTAGAGTGGAAAAAGGAAGGGTTATTTTGGGATCATTCATTGGTAAATGTAAAAGTCGATCAGCGTCCCAAAAGGTTGCAGACACCTGCGTTAGACAAACTTAACACATAAATATGTAACCCAAATAGGCGATGACAAATAAAAATAACTGTAATCGAGAACACAAATTTGAAAATGTTAACATTAATTACGTAATAGATATTATTAGTTCACGAATTATAAATAATCTTTGTGGTGAAACAATCATTTTAAAAATATGAACTACCAGTTAAATATCGGAACAGAATTGGATCCAACAGCTGGATTAATGCAAAGCTCAAATGCGATAACCCCCTCCCCCCACCCCCCCCTCCTCACCGATAAAAATAATTATAACAATAATCCAGTAGCGTTTATTAAATACATTAAACGCAAAGAAATCTCTTGCATCTCCCTTGGAAAATATAGCTAATTTTAGCACGTGTAATATTTTCGTATATCTGTAAGGTAGAACTGAACTATTAAAACTTTGTTCTAAAACTTCACCAATGCTTCCTAAAAGGCCATTATGAGAATGACTAGAGAGTACGGCGAGCTGCACTCTTGCGTACTACAAAAGGGTATAAGGGGGCTATTAAGTAATCTTACAAAACAAAAGGAGGAGTGAAGTATTCATGAATTAGAAGAACGTGACATTACTAAGTACATTTCGTCACGTCCTAAAAGATTATTTAAAGGTTGATAAAGAACATTTATTTGAACACACACTAATCCATCCATCAGGGTAACTGCAAATAATTATTAATTCACAATTGACTTGCTATTTGTGATGAACTAATTAGCATATTTTTGGATAATGGGGGGGGGGGGTCGTAATCTGTGGATGATGAAATAAAATATCGGATTAGG
>CABEEJ010000002.1:638971-662171 GCA_901482245.1 Timema douglasi | reverse complement strand
CCCCCCCCCCCCCCAAGCCCCTTTTACAATTAATATTATCATGGAATAAATTTTAGTATTTTATATAGCAACCCATGTCTGTGTGAAATGTAACAAATGTTTGATTCGTCTATTCTGCTTCTATGTTTACGAGGAGGTCCGTGTTTTAGTTTTGTTAGGGAGAACACTGAATAGGTCTTATCTAAATGTATTCCCAATCTTCCTCTACGAAAGTTTAAATGCATTCCTTTCACATTATATCTTACTTACCACTATTCAACTAGAGTAATAAGCCAGGCTGCTAGTAAAACACTCTAAAGTAAAAATGACATTGTGCGCAAGGAAATGTAATCTTAACATTTAGTGCTTTTTCATACTTTATCCAAAAGTGCCATGCTTGAGATTTTCCGTGCACTTATTTGGTTTTTACGCTAATTTAACTCGAATTAAATTGCATTTTTGCATAGTTCCTACTAGTTGGCACTATTAAATAATGAATATAAAACTCAATAGTAAAGCTTACTAATAGGTCTAAGCCTTTATTATACATATTCTGTTTTCCAAGAAAATAAGTACAGTAGAACCTCGCATATCTGGCCTAACTGGGACCGGATGTCATTCGGATAAGTGAAAATCTTAATTATACTAAAATTATAGGATATAATTCCCTAAAATAATATTACTAGAATCCATCATTTAGATTCATAATGAAATATTATAAAACAATTGGGTGACCTAGCGGTCTAGGGTTAAGGTGTCAGACCCTTCCTTCACCTCCGACAAGACGTGTATTACTCACAACTTGTGAATGTGTGGAATGCCAGGCCTCCACCGTGGTTCGGACTCCACGCTAAGCTGTAGGTCCTCCATTTCATCTTACAATCACCCTACCATTACAAATTAGCGTAAGTGCGTATAACCCGAACGGGTAATAAGACGCGATGCTAATAATCAATCATATAAAACAATTAAAATGCGAACACTTAATGTGAAATTTCATTTTAGATACACCAGAAATCCGAATCAATAAGGGCCGAACAAACGAAGTTTCACTGTATTTATACACACTTTAGATGATTTAAAACTCGAGCTCTACGTATAAATTTTTTTTCCGTTTGTTAACTTTCCCCTAAATTTAATATAAATGGTAGACCTCAGTGGTCTGGGAGTATAGTGCTCACCTCAGGACACGATATGGGCTCAAAATCAACTGGGGTCGACGGATTTTTCTTAAGCGATAAAAACTCGTGGCACAGCTATCGGTCCTATGACGATTGTGGCATGTAAGAAAACCCTGGAAAGTAAGTGAAAATACCTTTCCCGGTACAATTGGTAGGCCCTTTAACGCCCGCTCAAAGAAATTCTCGTGTACTGATCTAATCAGTTGGTTTAGAAAGTGCACTTTAGAATAACTAAAAAAAAGTAATAGCTAAGGTTTTAAATATAATCTCCAAAACATTTACCCACACATATGTATCTACTAAATATAAATTTAAGTAAATAAAACGCATTTACATTATTATTATTAATTCAAAGGATAATTAGATGGTATATAAACAAGAAGCTTAAAACGAGGATATGCTATTCTTTCATTTTATTTTATTTTATCTGTCTAATTTTTTACTTTCTAGAACTGACTTATAATGGGGTTTCGATCTATTAGAGAACATCAATTCATTTCTCTCTTCCCCTTTACTTCTGCCCCCCTTAAGAAGTTTTCTGAATGGTCCCCCCCCCTCCCCTTCCACTAATAGACTTCGCGGCCGATATATTGGATAGACTGAAAGTGATTTATTCCCACCATTCACCTAATGTCGTTAAAACAATGACTGAACTATTTATCCGTTTGTTCAAAGGGAATAAGATAATGTCTCTTAAATTGGATCGATGAAATTTAGGATTAAAGAACATACACTATATTTTATAGTAAAGAGTTATTTCGGATCGCATCTATTTGAGATATTCTATTCAGTAAAACAATATTATGCTTGATATTGAACCTTTTAAAATTGTTCTGCATCGTATTATATTTAGAAATATATGGTAGTCATAGCGAGCACTAACCAATTTGAGATTACAATTTAACCACAGTGGATTTGAAATAGCGTGCTAAAAGAATTCACCTAGCTATTGTATGGGAAAACGTAAACGAAAAATCCATCCTAGAGCATCTGATAGAGGTTTGTAAACATGAATTGAGCATTTATAAATCACTTTAAAACATGGACAAACTTCAAGAATCGAAAAAAGTAATTTGAAATTAATAATACCTAAGCTAATTTTTAAACATGTTTTTCTTCTCTGTGATTTAATTTAATTTACATACTGTCAACTTTTGTTTAATATAAGCCTTGCGCTACATATGATTTTTTTTTTTCGGGATACAACACACTTAATTTAACTTAAATAAAGAAAACTTTGAATTAAAATTGATTATTCTCTTATGTTTTTGTTTGTCGTATCCCGAATCTTACTATTCATCATGAATATACTACATTAAAGTTGTCAGAAAAGAGAAAACCTCCTTTAATTCTCCAGAATTGGAGTACCAGCCTTCGTTCCAACAAGAAACTAGATGAAGCTTATACCCTTTTGCCTGTATGTCCAGAAGTATTGGTCATCTTTTTATTACATTGGTGATGGCTAGATTGGTCAAGTAGAAAAAATATTAATAATTAATTAATAATAATTTTAAACCAGTCTAGCCTAAACTTAAATATTTTGAAGATTTTTCTATTATGATATTTTGAGGAAAAATTGCAAATAAGGCTGTCAGGTAGTGAAGTAAAATATATGTTAAAAGTATTAGCACCAAAACTACAATTACTATTAATTGAGAGTAATTATTAAGGATCATATTACTTTTAGAAAACCAAATATTAATAAATAGATAAAATAGATTATTTGAAATGGTTAAGGCACGCACTGATAACAATTTATCTTTCTCTAATGGCTGATATTTCCTCATCCTGTTCTTATCTCCTTCGTTTCCTGAAGTTTATATGACTCCAAAAGAGAAAAGGCCAATCTCGAACTTTGTGAAAACAAAGGACGGTCGTTTCTCTTTTAGTGTCCTGAAGAGGTCATCAACGTTTGTTTGAGAGGTCACGGAGGGGGTGGAGGGTGGGGTTGGTTGGAGCGTTAGGGTGCATTTTAAACCGTCCCAGAGCCATTTACTGGATACTTTCAACCCTTCTCTTCACTGCAAGTTAATGATTTGGAGAGATTCCTTTCTTTCTAGGCATTTATTTTATTGACTTTAACATCCTCCTCGATAAAATGAGTGATCCCCCATAGGAAAAGTTGTAATACATATTATGTCTTCTATTTAAAAAAAAGTGTATTTACTATAAAAATTTAAACATTGGAATAAAATATGTAATACACTGTAATTATTTAAGAGTTAATTAAAGGTTTCATCTGGGACTTTATACCATCTTACTTTTGACATAGTATTTAAATTAAATCTAAATTTTGTATATATTTTTTGGGAGAAAAAGTATAACCGTACTAAGTGACAGACTTTATGTGACCGTCAGTATTTATTAAATAAATAAATTTAAAATATACATATTTAGGTGAAAAAAAACCACAAATAATATTTGTTTTTAATAGCAGGATTAAGTATGTGGTGTGGTCCAAACCCAGACATATCCCACCCCCATCCCCTATCATGTTCTTTCTTCAAAAGGGCGTTTAATGCAGCAACTATTTAAATAAAATGCTTTTAAATGTAATTAAAGCCCATTATATCCAACCTAACATCTTAAGCTAACTAATTTGTTGCTAATATTAACCTTGGCTATACACAACCAAAGAAATGTAAAAAGTTGTGTTCGTGAAAGTTTTGATAAAACAGTTTTATGTTATTGTAATCTTAAATGATTGTTAAGCATAATATCCATGATTCATTATTTAGGAAGGTCTACTACATGGACATATTTAGAAGAGTTTAAATTATAGCACTACGTCTCACTGACCGTTCGGGTTATACACTTTACTACTTAGACTAATGGGTTAGAAATTGGGAAGGTCGAATTTAAAGGAAGTGACCCACATTTGTGTGGATGAAGAGTGGAAAAATATTTAGGAAAAACTACCCCCAATCCACCCGACTGACATTCGAACCTCGATCTCCCCATCCTCGGCAATCTAGCTCAACACGGGACCAGCACGTTAACTAACTACGCCACCAAGGCAGGTTTTAGAAACGTTAGATGATACTTAAGAAGTTATTAGAATAATCTCCATTAAAATTGTAAACTATATATATTCTAAAATTACCATCCAATTTTACGTACTTTCATGAGTATGTGTATTTTTTTAATGCCAATATAATAGAATTTTATAACGTAACTAATTTAAAGCATATATATATATATACACACATAAAACAATAAGTATGACAGAGATAAATGGAACAAAGCTATATTTATTTTACATGGTAT
Source organism: Timema douglasi (assembly GCA_901482245.1). Taxonomy (NCBI): domain Eukaryota; kingdom Metazoa; phylum Arthropoda; class Insecta; order Phasmatodea; family Timematidae; genus Timema; species Timema douglasi. Next base: position 657,744 of record CABEEJ010000002.1, on the reverse strand, counting down.
GAAGTAACAAAATATAGCAACACTAAAATCCTGGAAAAGTATAAACAAAAATACGTTTTTGTTCTTCATGTTACAATATGTTTTTAGTGTTTCCAAGCATGTACCATTTCTTCCTTTATATGTTTCAGTTGGGTAGTTGGGTTGTAGAAGGGAAGAGACTGAGAAACATGGTATGGCATGAATTTATATATAAGAGTGATTCTAGCGACGCTTTGTGGACGACGCCCAAAGCTAATGGCGTCGAAATCCCATGTGTCTTCTTTATATAACGCGTGGAGTAGCGGAGACGGCGACCCGAAAAATGATAACACATCTGGTCCACTTCTTCAGTCTTCCCCTATTGCCTCCTCCATATGGTGGCCGGCACTGAGAACAAGAGCGAGCTATGTAGTTGAACGATTTAAACAAATCTGAGAGTTTTATACCATTACTAAAGGGAAGTCTTTAAAATGTGCCGACATATTAGGTGATTGATAGAAAAAATATGTATAACTATTGGCTATCAACTTTTGTTGAGTAGGTACCTACATTATTTCTGAGAGTTAAGTTATCTGGATAAACCTTTAAATTCGTTTGGGACGAGGACAAAATATGTTATGATTAATTTTTTTAATTCGAGAATATTATTTTACGTTCTCTTGACCTGTTGGAGCGAGAAGTATTCTGATTGTAAAAAAAAAATATATTCAACTCCAGATTTGATAGAATTTTACATTTTATGACATCTTGAAACAAAAAGAAATGGTTTTCATGATGCCATTTTTAAGTCTATGGATACGTATCTCGGCTTATAGCCGAAATCTTTGTACTGATTGGGGTAAAACTTGGTATCTAGGGATTTATAAGGTTCCCCAAAGTAATTTTGGAAGGAGTTGTCTAACCCTAAAATTAAGGAAAGTTTATGGAAAGGAAAAAATTGAAAAAAAAAAAAGATTTTCTTGGAATACGCTCTAATGATTTTGAATAAACATTGTATTTAGGCATTGTTTAACATTACAAACAAAATGTCAATCATAAATTTTCCATAAAAATTACATTGAGGGTATTTTATATAACAGAAATCTCCAAATACAATAATATCTCCGCAACTATTTGAGATTGTAGTGCTATTAAAAATAAAAACCTTTTACTTAAAACATATATTTGCTAGGCCAAGTGATTCTGAACTATTAGTAAATAGATAACCTTTATATATTTATTGAGGTATTTGGAAGTGATTGTTGGGATCTTCGGTGGACAGAGTTGTTATTCTTTTCTCAATGTGTTTGTAACAATATATTATATTTCATTTATATTCTTGGGTGGAATGTGTCTGTAACAAAGTTTATTATTTTGTTTCACAAATATTGTGAGTTTTTAGTAATGATCTCTATATTAAAAATATGATAAAGAGAGAGAGAGAGTCGGTTGGGTGCACCGTAAAATTTATATTTGATTACTTAACCAACAAATTATATTAGAAAGTTATGCCAGATCACGATTCACTCAGTAACAAACAAAGGACAGCACACATTAACCTTGACACACGAAACTAGTGCAGTGGTTTTAATTACCGCCGAGTCTCAGCCCCCGTTCGGGCGATACACACATATTATATTGATTACATAAATGTGGTAGATATAAGAAAGGTAGTATTTGGAATAAATGTACAAAAATATTTGTATGGAGAAAGAGAGAATGTGAAACTATTGATGAAAAAACACCCTTGATACACCCACCCTGGAATTGAGCCTTGATTCCTCAGTCACCAGAAAACCAGACCTAAACATATGTGTTGTTTATTATTTTATTAGTACTCATATGTCATTTAAAGCCTCTACTGACTTAACCTCTGGGAAAGAACGTGACTCATATGGATTTCAAGAATACGTTCTAGTGAAGTACCGGGGGAACATTGTAACATTCCTGCACCGACGAGTAGGCCTACTTGGACTAAACGTAAAGCACGTTTAGCTTTGTTTAAGAGTATTTAGACGGTTGGGCCTATTATTAGTTTTTTTGCTCACTCTTCCTCCACGCAAATGTACATTTTCTATAATTTCTATCTTTATCATCCCATACTCTATTATACTTCATGGCGTCAACCCGCAATACCTATAAAGCGGCCACCTTATGTCTCTGTGGAGAGTTCCAACATTTTCAGATTGAAGGTCTCATGTGGTCAGCACAACGAGCCCTCAAGCCTTTAATCTTAGTTTTCTTGACCAAATCAGCCACTTCTTTATTCAAGTAGCAATTCATTTTTTCCTCCCAAGACAGAGTTCGATCCCGTTCCAGAACCACTGCGCCACAAACAAAATCTAGAAGTGTCATGAATCGAACCTGGGACCTTTGGATCTGTAGTCAGAATTTCTGACCACTAGAAGACTCTATATCGTGCTCTTGTAGACACACCACGAGGTTTATTTTTGGGTATACTAGCCTTACAACTAACTCTTGGGTAAGGGCTTGGACCAGCAGACCCGCTTTACCAAAAACTTCGCTCTAATGATCCTGAGGCAAAAGGCAAGAACACGTATCTACTTTGTTGATTTGTTCTAAACCTTGAAAGTTGTTTCCATTGTGCAAGACAGCCATTGCAGAACTCTGTAGGGAAAGCCGATATGTTTCCTAAGATAAGCTCAGCCAATTGTTTGTTCTTGTAGCAGCAGTAACATATATATGTGTTTATATATGGTACAGTCTTGAACATCTAAAGTGACCGACACAGCAAGTACCATTACGTGTGAACCGTGAAGCTATCCTATGAACGGGACTGTATCTACAGTGGGAGTGCCATTTACTTTCAGTTTCCACAACGTCTTGGGGGAGCGCGGAAGAACTCTCACTTTCTTCCTCTCTCTCACCCTATCCCTTTTCACTGCGCGGTTGGAGGTATTGTTGTGGTAATCGTAACCAGCCGCACGCAACCATCGTTACTCCCGGGGGTTTCCCATTGTTGTTCTTTGCGTGACGCGTCACTGTTTCCAACGTTCAGAAAGGAAGGCTATTGTTGATACATGAATCTATTTGGTAACGATAATGGAAACGTAATGCTTGAAGAATTAATGAGTGAAATACGTTGTACTACATGATACACCTTAAAAAAATATTTAGCTTACATTTTAGTATATAATGGCGATGTTCAGGCTAAAGTAAAGTGCTAATTTTATTTCTACCAATTATGTCAATTTTTTTCTAGACAATTGATAAATATATTTTTATTTATGTTTTTAAAAATAAATGATACAGGTAAGACCTAGGGCTATTATTTTAAAATAAACCACTAAACTCTTAAGTCCAGGGCCGCACTCAAGGGTATGGGATAGTTTTAGGTGCTTAAACCCCTCGGAAATCTTTATTATTAATTTAATTTTGTATTCTTCCTGATTGGTCAGGTTAGTAGTTCATGGAATTAGTTAATATATTATTAATAGTACCTATAGCCCTAATATTAATTTTTAAAAATCTTCAAAATAAATTTAAGTTAAAGAATTTTACTTACATTTCTTATTCGAGCGAAAAAAATCCCCGTAAATACATTTTTGGTATGGCCTTCCTTAAATCAAATATAAAAATTTGAGAAATTATAAGAATACGGAAATTAAACATGATGCATAGCAAATTAATTAACATAATTGTTATCCATGATAATGATAAAGTTGCCAAAATTAAAAATGTTATCCTGAAATTTTCAAAATTATGGATTATGGATTTTAGGATTTATTAAAATATTTGAAACATTCTTAAAGTGGTAGACCTTATGTAAATCAAAACAATAGATTGATTTTGAAATAATAATGTAGACATGTTTTACCGAATTCCAGTATCTTTTATTTGCCTTAACCAAATGTTCCAGTTTTTATTAGTGAAATTTTTATAACCATTAATTTATTTTGTAATCAGTCAAACCTTTTGAAAATACTTTAATAATACGCCAAATATATATTAAAATGTACTTCTTACAATATTCTCGTTCTTTTATTGTATAAAGTTATGAATTAATCGCCCCACGTTGGGCGCCAATTAAAACGTTATGAATTAATCGGTTCGCGTTGGGTGACAATTAAAACGTTACGCGTCGGTGAAGTGCAACGATTGAAGTGAAGTGATACCGTTAAACTAGCGGATCGAGCTCTTATTGAAGTGGTACGGTATTTCGGTTATATAATTGCGTATTTTATTTGTATTGTGAGATAATTGGTATTTATAGCCCCGTGATTAAGCGCCAATTATTATGATACGGTTTTACAATCTGATACTTTAATTGAATAAATAAGACCTTTAATGTTGCATACGATTTATTAAAGTGATTTTATCTCTGTAACTGAATATATAATTTTATACGATACAGTTTAGTTGTACTACAGATGATTTTTCTGTTATATTACAACTATATATCTTACCGGCACTGAATATTACTGTCTTTGATTACAAAGTTCTTGTGTGATGGTGTTCACTGTAATGGATTCATAGGCACAAGCAGCTTATATATGACCTACCCCTTGCCTCTTGTACCCCCTTGTCACCAGTGTAAAAAACAACTAATAGAAAAAGTCCTGGTGACATATGTTGTGAAGGCTAGCTTCCTATTGGGTAGAGGGAGCTAGCGTCACATGATTTTTTTTGTATTACTACGGAGTTGATTTTGAAAGAAAAAATAAATTTCGATAGTGAAATATATTGATATCAGTTCTGAAAAGCGCGTGTTTCATAGAAAGGATATTTTACATACCATACTTTAAAGAAAATACCTTCATCCATGACATTTTAATATATGAGAGAGGTCCAAATCAGTATCATTACAATAAAATCAGATTATTTATAATTATCTTAGGCTACTTGAGTAAGCACACATTATTGTAAAGTTTTAATGAAGCTTAAATTGTAGGCGACAGGTTGTACAAACACAAAAGAAAAAAATTGGGTCAGAGTTTGCAATGAAATATTTGCTTTTAGTGAATGGAACTTAATAGCTTTTGTTTACAAACGAGTTTAAGAGTGATGGAATATGCCTTAGATTAAAAAGGAAACTATTTTAGATTTTTTTAGATACTATATGATCCATTTTTTTAAATGTTTAGTGTTTAATTCCCGTGAAAACGAAGTTTACGAAAATAACATCTATATTTTTTAAACTTGTCACACAATTTTAATGAATTCATTTTGTTTGAAAGAGTCACTAGGGTAAATATAATATAATATTATATTTGAAAAATGAAAACACTCAGCCAGCAACCACGGTTGTATGGGATCTTTTAAGAATGACAATATCCACTTCTGTTTTATAAAGGTATAATTAGGTGTCACTCTAGCAATAGAATTGACTCTTAATGAGGGGAAGATTGAGTTTAAAACCTCAGTTGGGTATAATCCAGTTAGTTTTATTTAAAGGGTGTCCCACGTTTACTTCTTACAAACGCGGGCACACTTCTTCTAAACTAAACTTTCCTCATTTCTTAGATATTAGCTTATACATTGCCTCTGCGTATAATTTAAAAGCAGTATCAAATAGCACTTACAATATTTTGGTGAAGATAATACTAGGCAAGATATCTGTCACAAACATTTTATACAAGTCGTAATTGTTGTAACCCAGCGTTCACTAAGCGGGATAAAAAGAAACCCTTTAATTTATATTTAAAAATGATTAGGTAAGCTATTGGATAGTGTTCCTGGCTTAGACCCACGATACCGAGGCTTAGTCTCAGTGCATTATAGTGGGTATCCTTAATATAAATATAAAACAAAATTAACAACAGTATTTCGTGCAGTGTTTCGTGCTCTTGGTGTGATTTTTAGACTCTGACAGGAAATTCAATTTGGGACTTTGAGAGCAAGTGGTAGAATTTCATCTGACTCTGTTAAGTTGTGCCAGAAGTATAACCCTGGTTTTCAAAGAAAGCCCGTTCTAGAAAACACAATAACTTTTGTCAACATTGAAAAAATCTTAATACATCGTTAGTGTTATTTTATAGATTTTGATAATATCTATAAAAAGTGACAGCTGCAGGTCATATGACTTGATGTATGGTTACTAGCTTACTCTACGACAGGCATGTCAAACTTGCATCCCGCGGGCCACATGTGGCCCGGTTTATGATTCATTGTGGCTCTCAGACTTTCAGATGTACTAACAAACAATTTGGTCCTATTCATATTTTTATTGCGGGAATATAACAATTGATATTATTACATATGGGGATTTGTTATTATTTTGGGATATCTATCAAGTGGGGTTGGTGAATTAAATTTTACTCATTAATCACCAAAGATCGATTCTCATAAATGGTTAGATTTGCGTACCAAATATGTACAATATTTGTCAGCACACAAGTGCGTTTTCGCTCATTAAAAGGAACAAACACCCGAGCCATCACATTTGCCGATACTTATTTGTTATCTATTTTTAACGCTAGTTCAATAAGAGATGTAAAGCCACTCACACACTTTATGCAAAAATAATGTTTCACATTTTTTGTAAAAAAATATAAGATTTTTTTCTTACAATCATAATTTTATTTTTGTTATAGTAAAGATTTTAAAATTGATTTTTTTTTCCCCATTCAAGATGTTGATAATAGTGATATTTCTGAAATGCAGCCCCTTCATTATTTTCAAAGTTCAATGTTACTCTCAAGGTCAAATGAGTTGAACATTCCTGCTATACGGGCTTCTTTTTAAATCGTTTTTTTTTACATTTTTATTTTTGGATTTTTTACGCAATACCTCACCGGAAAAATCCTGTAATAGTTATTATTAATTAACACAGTTATTCTTTATAAACTATTGTAAGCTATTCACATTAGTGTATATTAGATTATGGAAGTAAAAATAATCTGACTTTTTTTAAGCTATATATACACCTATATGACATTCTTTCATTCAAATGCTATTTAACAGATTTAATGGTAGGGGCTTATCGTTGTAGGAGAGCATGGGGATCTCTGTCGTTAAGAAACAAACATGAACAATAGCAACAATGCCTCCCTCAAGACGCAATCGTGACCGCCAAAAAACATGTCACTCATTGTTCTCGGCTCGAAGAGATTTGGAGTTTCCTTCCGTTTTCTTAAATAAAAGGTTCTTTAAACTTATCGAACAAGGACGTGGGTTAAAAGGCGATGCGGAATACAACTATAATTTAGTTTGCTACATTTGTTTAAGACTAGGAATGAAGGAAGCACCATTTAAAGTTAATAAGTTTGTGGCTTTAATAGCAGAAACTTATTTTAGCCAAAATAAAAATAATATTTATTTAATAGTTATGACGTCGAACACCTTAGATCAGTCGGTAGTGAGTCTGACTACTTAGTTAATGGTCCCTGGTTTATTTCCTGAACAACTGAAAAATTTTAAAATTTTTAAATGTGGGTTTCCCTTTTCACACTGATGAATTAACGGCAGGGGGCTGGATGTTGTGTCTGTTCCATACTTAAGCTAGTTTATAGGTCGTGTGCCGTTATAATCATTTAGTTCAGAAAGTGCACGTTGAAAACCTCAAATTAAAAAAGTATATACTTTTAGCAGATGTTTTTCTCAGAAGTACTTGCATATTTGTCATTGGCATCTTGAAATGTGAACAACAACTTTTAAATAAAGAGAATATGATCAAATTCCACTATGCCTATGATAAATATTTAAGAGCCATTGAGTTTTTTCTATGTATAAAATAAAACTACGCTCCTTTAATGAAGCAATATTTTACTTACAATTGAAAATAAGTTAGGCAATATTTTTGCCATTTTTGTAATCTCATTACCATCTCATCTACCAGCTAAGCTACGGTGAAACCTAACTTAAAAAGTGTAAAGCAAATTTGTAAATAATTTAAAAACTACAATAATTCTGATTTGTATTCAAGTAATATTTTTCACTTTCGTTCAAGTATTGGCTTTAAGTATGTAAGTATTAATACTAATAATAGTTAGCACCACGTCTTACTACATACACGTTATGGTTATATGCTTAAGTATTAATTAGATAATTTATTAAGAATTGGGAAGATTGAATATAGAGGAAGTGAACCCGCATTTTTGCGGAGGGAGAAAGGAAAACCATTTAGTAAAATCAACACCCGGTTCACCCGAACGAGATTCGAACCTCGATCTCCCCATCTTCGGCAGTCTAGCTCAAATGAAGGTAGTGCTCTAGCAGCTACGCCACCTATGTGAGTAATAAATATGTTGCACTGTCTATCATCCATTTACCGTTCCTTTAGGCTAAAGTTTATGATAATTCAGCATTTGTGTTTGTTTGTCTAAGGAAATGAAGGTAAGCTACGATGAGTAAGAAATATTCTTAGTAAGCCCATATCAGGCTAGGTGCCAAACAACTAAATCCTGAGTCAGATTAAGTATGAGTATCAATTTGACTCACCGCGTTGGTCAAAAATAAAATATATATTTTAATTTATATCTAAACAATTTATAAACTATCTCTTCAAATTATTTATGATATTGTTTTTAAAATTTCAAAAAATCTTTTTCATAATATATAAAACATGTTATCTTTGGTAAGCTTAAGATAACATTGTTTACCCTTAGAATTTGAAGAATCGAGACCAGGAATCGATCACACGGCAATTTTCAGTCGATTGCTTAGGAAAACTAGATCGTTAACTATGGCGAATATCATTAAGGTTGTTTAAAGGATCTTTTCAACATCTTGCTTTTAAAAATGAAGTTTGTTGATGATTCCTCAAATAAAAGATTTTCTAAAATGAATGAATACTATCCACTACCCAGAACTAGAGGGTCTGTGATTGATAATATACTGTACTTTGCATTTCTTCTTGATACCATAGTTTGTCTGGACTAAATGTGAACATGCAGATTTAAGATTTTTTAAAAAAACATGATTTCTGCGGCTCAACCATTTTCAGTAAAAATACATTTTGTGGAACTGATTTTATTATTCTATTTTATTATTAATTGATTTTAAACACGGCCATTCCTTTGAAAGGTTGGTAATAATTTTTATTAGAAAAATGTCAACCATCAATACAAATATAAATAATAGATTATCTGAGAGCCGAGTTTACATGATGATTTGCTATGTTTGAAAAACTAGAACTAGTTTAAAGATTTATTTTAATATTACTTTCTCCTTGCGCTGTTGAATATAAACCTCATGAAACTTTGTCTTTCATATTACTTTATCCTTGCGATGTCGAATATAAACCTCAGGATACCCTGTCTTTCATCATCTTGAGTCTGCTACTTTAGAAATGAAAATCATCACAATACAAAATTATGTTGAACTGGAAACACCCTGCCTCTGGCATGAATCCATTGTTCAGATATATTTACATTTATTATGTTTCATAATAGTTATAGAGTTATAACAACTTTTAAATATGTATAAGAAAAATTGGTAGTTGAATTTGAAAACTCACAATTTATTCATTCAATATTTTCTTGTTAGATATGAGGGGACATAAGTATTGAGGAAATAATTAATTTAAAGAATATAAGACATATACACAAATGTTTAAAGACCAAGTTTATAGTAAAGAAACAAAAGTATTCTCCCAGGACCTATGATAGGTCTGTAAGTAGACTCTAGGTCCCAAAAAGTTTGCCAACCCTTGATGTGGAGTAGAGTTAAACTAATAGTTAAAAATCAGTTACTAACAATATTACTAAAGCTACTCAAAACTACTTTCACACGTCGAATTAAATAGAGCTGAGGTTGTCACTTAACAGATAGTATCGGTATCGATTTTTATAACAATGATTGTACCACTCACAATACTTCCTAATGTTTGATCTCATTTATTTTTGCGCCTACAATAATTCTTAACACGAGTAGGAGAAACATTTGATTAAACTTGTATCGCTTCAAAGTAACGTTGCGTGTCTTCTCTGGCTTTTGCTCTCGTTAAACAAAACAAACTGGGGTGAGTCTACACCTGTTCTTTCACTTTTATTTCGCAACAAACAAACAAATAAATGGGTAGCAAAGCACCCCTTTCCTTCCACCCCACCCCCTCCTTCTTCATGCGATGGTACACTGGTGGGCTATCCGGTGAATGGGCAAGTCTCTCTAGAATAACCCCAGAGAACCCTTAAAGAACAAGGGCATTGGGAAACGGAATGCGTTACCGCAATGCCACCTCTTATTCCCCCTCCCCCTTCCCTCTACCAACCCTGCTATAATGGTGCTTTGTTTATACTAGAGTAGGCTAGAAGCTTGCGAACATAACGGCGGTCTACACCATCGTTACCGAGCACAATGCCCAAAAACGAAGGGGTGGTTTTTTTCTACCATATAGAGGTGCCTATATTGTAAAGAAAATAGCCCTTATTTAGTATTATACTGTACGCATCCTTGCTTTTATCTTCTGATATGGACAACTAATTAATAAAGTAGGCTATTGTATCGATGCATTTCGGAAGATGTGTGTTTCATTTGCGTTTGATTAGAGAAACGTAATTTTTTTTATAGGTAATTAATCTCTTAGTATGGTAGGTGTAAGAAGAAACTTTTTTACATCCATTATTGTTTTCAGTCATACCTGGGTCAGTTTTGTATTGTTTCCTCTACCCGCTTGCTAGGCCTGTCGTAGCTTCATATGCCTTACAATCTAGCTTATGACTAGGATAGGCAAAAAAATCCAGTCCTCAGCCGTTGATTAATCAGTGTGAAAGCGTAAACCCACATTGCACCAATGATAAATTTTTCGGCCATGCTGGGAATCGAACCTGGGACCCTTAGCTCAGAAGGCATATACGATACTGACTGAGCTATGGTGTTGTATAAGAAGAAACATTTAAAAAATACAACCATACGTTCTGTGGTAATCAGTGGTAACATTTTTCTATTTTATTAGTGTTAGTTCGTAGGTATTGATAATATCAAGAGCGACAGCTGCAAATCATATTATCTGACGTAAAACTACAAGATAAAGGTGTAACTCGCTCGGTCGGATAATGTTTGTTTGTGCTCTCTGAGGACTGATCGTTAAGGTGGCGATGTAGGGAGGGCGAGAAAAGGTTAGAGTGCTTTCTCTTTTATATCAAAATAAAATATGTTCTTCACGACAAAGAGAAAGTTTATTTTCTTCACATGGTGATATCAACAGTAATTGTTGAACATTTGAGCATAGGTCCATTAGATGACAAACTTTTCAAATGAAAAGAAAAGATTTTCATTCAATTCTAGGACACCCTCAACGAGTATTCCCAACAGTTGATATAACCGTGTGAAGACAATTATACTCAATGTTTCTACTGAAGAATTTTTTTTTATTTATTTTGAACAAAAATGNAAATTGTTCTTTTAAACAGTCTTGGGGGGGTAAAGAGGAGAGGGGAACGGGGGGGGGGGGGGGGGTCTTCGTTGTATTGGGCTTTATTCTTCTTCGTTTTGTCTTTTCTGTCAGTCAATAATCCAGATACCAGCTTAGTGCTGATGGAGGGTGAGAGGGAGAGAAAAGTATTTAGGAATATATTCCTTTAAACGAGTAGTGGCAGTTGCCATGACATACGTTGGTTCCGGGAAAAGGTTCAGTGGCTTGGAATGGATTATGTTTAGCAATGGAAAGGAGGTAATAAGGGGGATAGGTACCCAAGTGGGCTGAATCTAGTGCGCGATGAAGATTTTGTCGTTAAGGAAACCTGTGTGAAGGCGTTTAGGATCTTATCTGAGGGGAGTGTGGAATTTGATAGAGATGTATGACCTGGAAGGAGTGGGCATGTGGATCAGCTGGAAGGTAGTTTACTGAGGAGGGGGCGAGATTGATGGAGGATGCAGGCGGGAAGTAATCGGAGTTATTGGGACGCATTTTATGAACTGATAAATATTCTGGAATAAAGGGTAGATGATTCCTCTCACCTGTCGTTTTTGCCCTCCCTTATTCTTTTTGTCATCCCTGGGGCATAGAACTAGATAGCGTTGATTGGTGTGAAAGATTGAGCTAATTTATTAATGAGCATTTATATTACTGGGGGACGTCCGAATGTTTCTGATCACCTGGTAGTTTGATCAATTCAAGGCCTGGCCTTACTATTTTGTGATTATATTAAAAGAGATTTTGACTAAACTCAAAGATGCCCTACAGGATTGTGAACACCTTTTAATATATTCAAAGTCAGAGTGGCTTTAATGTTTGAAATAAATACCAAGGAGTCAATTTGATATGTTTGGTCTGATCCAATATTTTTTAATATATTATATATATATATATATATAATTATTTTTTACTAAAACCTATTTCACTATTACCACAGAAGTTAGGTAAGTGGACCATTAAAAGGTTACTTTTACTTCAACCAGTGTTGATTTACATCATCTTATATAATGAATTATATATATATAATGAATTATATATATATAATTCCCAGGAAAGTAGAAATTAATCCCTGAGTTTATTTATCTTATTACTAGTGTTTCCCGTGCCAGAGAGACTGATGCTTGCATCGGTTACCTACAGGTGCTCGGACGTGGCCCTGCGAACCGGTATGACCCCGTTTGACTACTTCCATTATAAGTACTTCACAGGGCTGGACTGAAAGTCCACGTTGCGAGCACCGCCGTGTCGGCTCTCAATGTACGAACACGTATCGGTAGTAGTTGGGTTACTAGCGCCAATTCTATTTCAAACACTTAAAGTGCTAGATATTAAACATTTCAACAATGTATTAAAAATACGTTTTGTTTATATAATTAAATAATGTTTTGTATTAGGACATGGGGGCTACTTATCACGTGCTACGAGCTGTGGATAAACGATCCCGATGGCTCACTCGGCACTGTGTATTCGCAGGATACATATTTTATGTGGGACGGTCATTCATATTTGGAGTAACAAAAGGTTCCAGTAACTTTAATACCCGCCAGATAAGGTTCATTGTATGAAAACTGGGTTGCACTTATGTATGTTTATTGTTGCCACTTTCGTAATTATATACAATTTAAAGCTCACTAATAAATTAATACAAGAAACCAATACAAGGTTGTAGGAAACGCAACAACATTCAATATATAACAAATTGAGTGGGTTGTAAATTATTACTAGTAACAGGCATTGATTTGCCTGATAACAGGTACTCATAAGATATTGATTCTTTCAAATATATGGTTGTTGGTCCTGACAAGGGCAGCTGTTGAGAATCCATAGATATCTCGACTGAGGAAGTTGAAGTGCTGTTATTGTGCCCACATCACTCGTGGGTCCCTTTTGTTACTCATGGAGACGGACCGCTGTCTGCACCCTTTGATATCGGTGGTGTTAAACAGAGGACCGTGACCCAGGCTCGGGGTGCGGTACTTCAGGGAGTTACTCCGGGTATTGGGCGGAGAAAGCACTCAAGAGATTGTGGTTTACATATTTAATCAGAACTTAACATGAACCCATGGTTGGTCCGGGTACACAATCAACGTCGATCTGAAACCTCTTCTCCACGCCCACGCAAGCGTACATTTAAATTCGTAAAACAATAAACGCACCGTACACACACAGTAATTTCTGGGGTCGAGAACTCTCCTTCCATATAGTAAGAAGTTCGTGCACCCGAGAGCTGACGACTTTCAAACATACTTATGTGCACATTTATGCTCACGCGTTACCACCCTGACATAGGGACGAACCGAAGTACACTAGCCGGAGTTCAAAACCAATGTGTTTCGACAAGGATGAAGTCCGAGTCTTTGAGCTCATTGAGACCGTGCGCAGCCGACCGCGCAGCGGGGACAAAAGAGCAGCACTGCGCACGCACACAAAATGAAAAAGAGTCGAGGAAACACTGCTCATTATCGTCATGTGTGTCAGGGGAGGGAGTGGTGGGAATTCCTTTGTTTGTTTTCATGGTGTAATGCATGTGTTGCATACTACCCAGGTGTAGAGAGAGGTAGCTGAAACGTCTCGTAGCAACGCCTTCTGACGTCACTCAAACTTTTATACTGTTTTCCGTTTCTGTAGAAAATAAAAACAAAGTTTTATTAGTGTGGACATTGGATTTGTCTTCTCTTCTAACTGTAAAATGTAGTTTTCAATATTAAATGCTTTCACGCTTAAGTGTGGGACACACCCACACACACCAACAAAAAATACCTAATGTATTATTTATATTTCATAAAGTCAGATTTTTTAAATATATGAATTTTAATACCTAGCAAACAATTTGGTTAATTTGTTTACAAGAAATTATAACTAAATACTGATAAACAATAGACATACATAAAATCAAAGGTTACGCTAACCTAAAATATTAGGATACATATTAAGACACGCGAACCCGCTTTCATTTAAAATGTATATGGTATTGAAATATTAAAAAAATCATGTCCATTAATAAATTGTCAAATAATGTGATTAAATTAACAAAAACTATATATTATTTACTAAAAAATGATTCATCAAACAATATATATGTATATAATTTATTGAAAAACATATTTTACAGTGTACCTAAATGTGTATAGTGATAGCCTATCCAACCTTTGAGAAGCAGATAAATGTCATTGAATTGGTTTTATTAAATTAAATTAAAATGTTTTATATACTATGTAAATTAACGTGCCCTTAAAATGTATAAACTTGGATAAATTATTGCTTCATTTAATATTGTAAATATTATCACAAATATAAACCAAAGGTATTTCCAATACAATAATAAGGGGGTTATTTATATCATGAAACGGTAAATAACAGTTACTAACAGTTAATAAGCTTACAATTGTATATATATATATATATATATATATAAATAAGCACAAAACAAAACTAACTTAATCGAGAACAACACGTTAAAGGTGTCTGATTGAAGTTAAATTTATTATCATCATCTCGCCGCTCTGTGAAACTTTTAACTTCTGCTAAAACAATACCTCGATTATCTCAGAATGTTCTGTTGTGACCTTGTTTGAAGATATAATTTATTTATTTAATCACTTTGATCTCAAAATGGTTATATTTCATGTAAAACAGTATATATATTAATTTTTTTTACCGTTCGAAAATAATACATATTTTCATGTTTGTGAAATGTATTATTTCAATAATTTTAAATTGATAAAAACCACGCATGATTAATATCTCAAACTTCGATTTGATGCCCATTTTATGGCTTAGAATTTCACTCATCACATTAATCCACTAAAAACTATTTTCGTTTCCTCTTTTTTTTTTCCATTTTCCTCTTTTCAACCGTGAGTTTCCCGCCCCCCACCACCAACCGACTCAAATCAAGCTCAATCAATCTCCCCATTACAATGGTACCTTGCCTTGATTCGACACTACCACCAGTACAGTCTGGGCTAGAATTTAAAAAAAATACCTTTTGTTTCAACTAAATCACTAGTCTTGCAATTACCGAAACAAAAAATATCCCACTTCTCAGTTTCAATAGTCTTTTTGTGAAACGTTCAAAAGAATAATGTATTCTTGAGTCATTTATCTTAATACAACTTAAAGACATAAGTAAATATATATTAAGGGAAGTTTTCTATTTAAATATAATATTTTTTGTAGATTAATTTATTTTTATTCTTTACGTCTAAAAACTATTATTGGATTTGATTTTATATTGAACTAACTTTAACAGTTTATACTTTTATTTTTGAATATTTTCGATTTATTTTATATACGTTTAAAAAAAAGTCATTTTTTTAAATCATGGTATGGATTTAGCTATATTTGTTATATCTACAAATTTTTGTTTTAAAAGAAAAGTATAAATTTTCAGTAAAGTGTAAATCAAAATGAGCTGAAAAATTATTTGTTCACTTATATCAAGTATTTTTATGCATTTTTATTTCTTCTATTCATTTTTATTTACATATTTATGAAAACGCATCCAGACTGTTACGGAATTTACGTCGAAAAGCCATAGAACTATTATATTGAAAAAATAACTCATACACGTGGGCTAGTAAGTTGTTTTTTTTGTAGTTGTGACAAATTTACAAATATATGAATGGAAAGTAGAAAGAAACTAAATAAATGCAGACAAGTTTAGATTTTTCCCCTTATCACCGCGTCTTACTACCCGTTCGGGTTATAAACTTATGTACTGATTACGATTATAATTTGAGGGACAAGAAAGTTTATATTGAGGAAGTATACTCAAATTTGGGTGGAGACAGAGAGAGTGGAAAATAATTTTGCTAAAAACACTTTCGGTACACCCGACCAAGTTTCGAACCTATAACTTCCCGTCATCGCCAGTCTAGTACAACACAGGAGTAGTACCTCAGACCATACGGCCATTGAGGCCGTTAAATTCAGGTACTGTATCTATATAGACATAATCTTTTATTATTATATAAACATTGACATTTTAAACTACATTTTAAATTAAAGTAAATAAATATACTTAGTTTGTTTTAAACTTTTGTTTTGAATAAATATTTGATTTTTTTCATACACAAGATGTTTATAATTAATTCTTTTAACTTATGTGTGTGAAGGCCTGCTTAGTTTTGTCTTTAATTTACGCAGATAGTAGGAAACCTCTTACGAATTTCAGCCAATCACCATGTGCTCCACAGTATTTTTCTCATCAAATTAGTGGTTTTACAAGTATCCTCTTCATTTTGAAAGTGTGAGTACTTTCAATCAACCATCAATCCAACCCCGCGCCCTCCAGACTCCCTTTCCTCACGGTCCTCCCCAGCCAGCAGCCTTCGAGCTTACCAACCAACCCCCCGCGCAGATCGTTAAAGCTATTTCGATTCCCCACTTCAACCCTACCCCACCCCATCACCCACCCTCTTGAGCTGTATTGAGTGTGGTTGGGAGAGAGTCCCAACCCCACTTTCCACATTTTCAATCAACACCGTAATTTGGTTAGCAATCCTCTAGGGTTTGTCAGAAGTTCTCAGTGTGCTTAACTTTTGTGTTAACTGACTACCTAACATATGTTTTGCTTGGGCCGGCTTTTATCCAGGGTTAGTTTCTCTAGAAAATATTTATGTTTTTATAAGATTTAGTCAATCTGATAATCACAGAGATACTTATATAATAAATATATAGTTTTTTAGCTGTAACCTCTTTAGGGAGTAAATTTTCCTGTTTGGGGAATGTAATGGTGCTCCATGTCTCTCAGATGGAACGCAAAACAATTTTACTCCCTATTACTTGCTTTGATGGCCACATGGCTTAAAGCGTCAATCTCGCTATAAAATTGACTGGAGAAGACGTGGAGATTGTGGTTCGATCCTAGTCGGGTGTACTGTGGGTCCTAAAACGGTTTATCTCTTTCGCCACGCAAATGTGGGTACACTTACTCTAAGTTTAACCTTCCTAATCATTTACCCATTAGCTTAATTGTAACAAAAGCGTATAGCTTTAATATATAGTAAGACGAGATCCTAAACCAATAGTTTATACAATATTATATAATAATAATTATTATAAATAATATTCCTTTTATTAACAAATTTAAATATTTTTGGGCTTCAAAGACCTACAATAATTAGTCTTAAATGTCACATATTTAGAATATATATAAATAGTGTATAATTTTACCTTAGTTATTTATATTTCTAAATCTCTAAAAATCATTAGTATCTAAACAACTTATCTTAAAATTTGAATTTTTTTTCAAATAATCTTATCATGTTACATTAATTAAAGTAAATCCAGCTTTTTAACCGCTAACCGTTATAATATAAATGCTATATCGTGCATGGCTTGACTATTTCAAGATATATATTTCAAAACAATATTCCCATTAGAATTCACCAGAACCTTATCTCTAGCTCAATAGTGCACCATTAAATTTAGTGTCTTACGATGAAGAAGAAAATATAACTGCATTTCTTCGCTCTGGGACCGTTAATAGACGCCAAGTGCGACCATTCCGTCGGGTTATGAACCTATTTAACAGTCTCCTGTTACGAACAACGTAGGCTATACCCAAGGGCGGTTTGCACGTCTAGCTCCCGCATGTTTCCCGTTCACTCTCGTCTTTTTCTTTAATTTCATTACCTTGGTATAGTCTCTCTCTCTCTCTTTCTACACCATTCCTAGGCATTCCGTCCACTGGTGGTGTACCCAAACTGCAACCATTAGTGCTACCGGCGCTCCTCGTAATAACATACTCTCTTCTAACACGATTCTTTAGTTGTTTTATTTACTCCAACACTTTCTCGTCCATCGCTTTCTTCATCGTCCTCTTTCTCGTTATATATGATTGTGATTTAACTTAGACTTTTTTAAAAATATTTTCTATTAAATAAGAAGACAATTTATCTTAAGCTAAATTTATAAATGATGGATTAAGTAGCCAGCTATTATATTTATTAATAACGGTTACAGCATTTAACAATTGAAAGTATATATATATATATATATATAGCGAAAGATAACGTGAGAAAGAGCGAGATAGAAATATTTATTGTTAAATATATTTCGGTCTTCTTATTTTACTGTGTGTGTATATATATATATATAGTTAAATATATTTTTGGTCTTCTTATTTTACTGTGTGTGTGTATATATATATATATATATACAGTAAAATAAGAAGCCCGGAAATATATATATATACACACACAGTAAAATAAGAAGACCGAAAATATATTTAGCAATAAATATTTCTCTCTCGCTCTTTCTCACGTTATCTTTCGCTATACATCGAAATATGACACTATTAATAGAATAAATATGTAATGGAAAGAATATATTTCATTTGAGTGTTACTTTTAATTAGTAATTTATTTCAAACTCTTGGATATAAATATTTATAAATTTTAAACTAATGTTAGATTAAACCCAAACTAAAATCAAAATATTCTTTCCATTTATATATATATATATATATATATATATATATATATATATATAT
>CABEEJ010000002.1:604141-632315 GCA_901482245.1 Timema douglasi | reverse complement strand
GGGGGGGGGGGAGATTTCTTTTTTAACTAATTAATTATTTGCAGCTTAATGTTTGGGATAAGGATGAGGAAGTTTTTTGAGTTGATCTACCCCCATATTAGCGTGAAGAGGAAATATGAAAACATTTATAAATCCCAAGTTGAAAGTCATCCTCAGTTCACCCAGCCGAGATTCGATCCTTCATCACCACATCACCAACATTACAGTATCTTGTAATATTTACATCTTATACCACATGACTCCTGACGCGTGTGTGTAGTAATTAAATCTCAAAATTCATAGCATACAGTAAAATAAATTTTTATTCTATATCCCAAAGCACCGTAAAACAATTTTTAATAATAATTAATGTCCCTAAAAACTATATAAGTATATTTTTTTGACAAAAAATCTTCCTTAGCCAAAAGGAACGTGGTCTAAAGGTTTCAAACGCATTGCTCAAGGTTACCATTGACTTAGGGTTTGGGTTCGAATCTAGACTTGGTGCGCTAGCCGTAGCTTCTAACATTTTATCCCTCAATGAGAGTGAATTTTGTATAATTACCATCCCATTCCCTAAACCTTAGAACTTATGCTAATATAAAAAGAAATTAAATTACCCAATACGATTACAGAAGGTGAACGTTGGCAGAACGCACTTTATTTGACAGGAAGTTCACAGTAAGAAATTCATAAGGTCAATCCTTGCACCCAATAACTAAGTCTTCGTTTTGACCGTGTTCATTCCTTCCCCACCCAAGGAATAATCCAACCGATCATAAACCAAACAAAATATAGTACCACCTCCCCTTCCTCCTGCAATTAAGCTATTGATTCTTCCAAGAAAACAGTCAAGTTCGACCGCTTCATGAGAACTGTCCACCTGGTCAACAAGGCAGACTATCAAATTTCTGAAACATGGCAACTGCACCCGCCCACTTAGTGGTGGCCGAGTAGTTTATTATGGTTGTATTTACAATGGATTGTCGTTATCAGAGAGTTCAAGCTGGGTTGTTTTTTGTCCACTGCCTCTTATTCTTAGTCAGCTTGTACGCACACATTAATTCCTTTAATAGGATAGGAATGCAGGGTTCATACTTGGACCCTAAAGTCTCTAAAGTCCCCAAACTAAAATAAAGTCCCTAAAAGTCAGGTTTTTTTAATCTCTAGGTCCCTTAAGTCCCTAAAAATGAGTAAACAAAATGTTTATGGATAGTTAATGTACATTTGTATGACTTTGTCTAAATTTTTAGGCAAGTTGAAGAATTTCTTACCTGATATCTTTGAAAACTAAAGGGCCTGGATGAATTTAGGGAATCTTTGTCTGAACTTGTGGTTTGATTTTTTTTCATGATTTCACAGCAAGATACTTTAGGAATGAATATTAAACATGATCTTCAGCTTCCTTCCAAAGTTCTTATCAAACATGTATCCTCAAGGGGTTTGAAGCTAGGACCAGCAGCTTTTCGACTCCTTGAGCAATGGCCTTCCATAACAAAATATTTTCTAGAATTTTTATCACTGCAAAATAAATCAATAATGAAAAAACAGTCCTACAAAATAATTTCTTTGTGCTTAGAGATTTCTTTGATGATAGGTGAAACTCTTCATATCAAGTGCTAATATGTTCTCAGAGTACTTTTACGTTTTTCAAAGAGAAACTCCCATGATTCATGTATTGTACAAGCATTTGGAGGAACTTTTGAGGGAATTTAGTAATAGAGTCTGCAAACCTGAGACAAATCGGGACTTTACCTTTCTTTAAAAAACCTTCACAACATTTATATAAGTGAGGAAGTCTAGAGTGAGCTAAACAAATTGAAAGGATTCAAAGCCCTTAACTTCAAGTCAAAAGTTCAGAAAAACTTAATTGTATCTGGGAAATACCTCCAGAAGAAATTCAACCTAAAAAGAGACTCTATTCTTCATGATATTACTTTTATTAAATCATAAAACTTTCTAAGTTACCAGCAGTGAATCAAAACTTATGACAAGTTTGAGGATGATGCCTTATGATGTCCATACAGACGGCTTGATCAATGAATGGATGAAGATATACGCAGAAACACTAATAGGAATTGATGATTAACTTTAAACATTTTGGAAAGAAGTTTTTGAAGCAAATAATTTAATGAATGCCACGACATACAAGGAAGTAACAAAAGTAGGTGAAGCCTGTCTTTCATTGCCACATGGTAATTCTGATGTTGAGAGAGGCTTTTCAACATCTGAACATGTGATCAAAAAAAATGATGATGGGGAATATTGCGGTTAAAATACCGATCTGGTATGCTGAGATTTTTATTGTGGATGGTTTTACACTCTCCTACTGGTCAAATGAGGCTATACTTCCTATATATTCAACCTTCCTCCTCTCCAACACGCTATCTTAATTAATGTATGTGTATAGCCCAAGATCTGCGATAAAAAAAAGAACGCGTTGATAAGTAAACGGTTTAAAGTACCACTTTTACAATAATTGGGATTGTCAGAGATATGGGAAGGCAAGGGTTTTAATCATGATCGGGTTGGCTGAGGTTTGTTTTTCCTAAATAATACACCATTATCTTTCTCTCTCCACGCAAGAGCATGTATATTACCTCAGTACTATACTTTTATCATCCTTAACCTACTTGTGTGGTTAAATGCGGATGGACCAAAACAATAGTAAGAGGCCATGTAAAAAAAAAGTAGTTTTAGAGATCATCTTGCAGCTGATCAACCGAGATATTAAATACGAAATTACGGTTGGACCAGAAATAGCATTAAATTACTAGTTTCTAAATTTTACATTTCATAACATCGTATCTGGGATAAGCTTAGTATTTTTTTTTAAATAATGTATTTGTTAAAATTTTGTTGTATTTTTAAAATAAGTATGGTAAAACGGTTCCACTGATTTCAATTTACCCGTTTTAAATATAATATAAAACGCTGCACTACATTGTAACTTCTGACTTAATTTGTACTACTTTGATTTAATTTAGCTATATGCTGTCCGATTGGAATGGGCTTACTTGTTCTAGCAACAAATATTTTGAATTCAGGCGTTTAGTTTTTTTATCATGGGGTGAGTAGGCAAGATTTCGTGGTATCCGAAGCTCATATATATTGATAGCCCAGACTACAACAGCCCCATTAACATTAACAATATAAATACATTTTCCTATGCCACATGATCATATGTTGTTGTTGCAGTGAGGGGGTGTGCAGCAACAGGTTTTCATTGGCTCGTTGCTGTGTGTAGTTGCCATGGTAACCCAGCACAATATCCTAATATACATTTTTTTTCCGACGTCATAATCCACAACAATCTCTGGTTTCGCGGATCCTCTTGATACAACTGTATCATCAGTCTCGACCGCACCGTCAATATTATAGAGATCTTGGGTCTAGGATGATGAACAAAGGTCGAAACAGTTATCACGCTGTCTGAAGCGTCAGGATCATTATAGATAGATTGCCGATGGCAGAAAAGTTTATATTTGACTCACATCCGGGCTTATTAGGTATAGTTTATTACTATGTGACCCACATTGGTGGAAGCATGGTCTTATGACGCATCACTCTCAAGTTAGAAATTGGTATTCGTCAACAGGGAGGTGTAGTTTAAAATCCCCCATTAGGTTTACCATAGGTATTTTTCCCTCAATGGTTTACCAATACCCCTACTGTGAATGCGGGTACAATTTCTCTGAATTTCTACTTTACTCATACCTATCACAATTTGTGATTAATACAAGTCTTGTCAAAGGTGAAGGAAGGATTTGGTAATCAGATAAATCTGTGCCAGGACCGAGGATTGAGCCCCGGACCCCAGCGCAGAAGTTCGACACCTTACTCCAAGACCATCAGGTCACCCTTCGATTCAAATGTTTTGGCCAAAACTTAAGGAGTGTATAGTGGTACTTAAGTATAACAACGTTCTAATAGGAGTCCATGTTCTCCAAAGTCATCCTAAGTCAGGCGAGACTATTGAAGGTGGGAAGGTTCGATACCATTCCACAAAATTAAGCATACTTTGCTCTTCTCCTACTAGCTTAATCTTCAATCACCCCTAGTGCAGAAGCCATCAGTGAACGAGGCCAATTTTTTGGGCGGAGTTCTGTTCATTTACCAGCGATGTTTTCTCAATTGCTGTAACAACCATGTTTGAGCTGAACATTGCTCACAGCCATCAAGAGAGTTATGCTGTTAATGTATGGGCGTGTATCATCAGCGATAATGTTATCGAATCCTATCTCCTATCATCACGTATGACTGTACATATTTACAGAATATTTCCGGAAGAAAGTGTGTTGGATCTGTTACACGATACGACACTTATTGCGTGCTAGCCATTATAGGTGCGATAGGAGGAAGGAGTGCCGGCACACTTTTCTTTCAACGTGCGGGAATTTATAAATCTATGCTTATTCAATCGGAGTGTTATATAAATACTTCCCCCACATTCGATGTCCTCGCCTGACTCAGGATGACTTCGGAGGACGTGGATTCTTATTCGAAAGTTGTTCTTACTGAGTTATATGCTCCTTAGGTTTTGGCCTAACCTTTAGAATCAACTTGTATGTACCCGTGTGGTTTACCCCCTTCCCCTTGACGATTATGCGGTTGAATACATGCGATACCACTCTTATTATTTATTTTCTGTAGCTCTATTATAAATAACCAAAGAATTCGCCAAAAATAAAAGGTATCTGACACAATCTTTCTCGAAACTTTACCTAAACATTAGGTCATTTGCGTATAACTCGGAAACTTAGAGGTACCTCCCATGTCACTATATTGTAAAAAGATTTGAAAAATATGTAAAAAGAAAAAAAAATCCAAAACCAACTATAGCAATCAATAAAGTAAAATAAATTCTAATATTTTAAATAAAACAGTACGCAGCTTATATGTAAAGAAACAAATTCGGTGCACAAAGCGTCAGAATCCACGTACAAAGCAATTTCTTGCTTAGATCTAACGAACATAAGATAAGTGTAACTATATAACATACACTATTTCCGAAACGGGAAAAAATCACTTTTCATCGAAGTGCTATAATATAATTTGTTACAGAAAAATATTGAAACAAAAAATTAAATAAAACCGTGTCCCACACTAACTTTTTTGATTCCTTGCCTAAGACTTTATACTGATAGCTATTTATTTCACGGATTTATGTATTTTGCTCAAAAATTTGAGATATCCGCTTATGTAAGGTACCCTCTAAATCATCTTCCAAGAAAAATGAGAAGCACCATTTAGTTTGTAATGTTTAACAATGTCTAGATACGAATTTTATTAAAATAGTCAGATACGATTTAGGGTTGAATATATAACTAAAAAAACTAATAGGAAGAAGATAACGAAAACCCTACCTACCAAGTTTGAACTTGATGGTTAAAATGGCTTCGGTTCTATACCAAGGTACACACACACCGACGGCATTGTGATAACCAACTTTTCGGGTTCAGTGAGCCATGAAACGTCAGTATCCATCAAAATCTCAAATTCAATTTTTTTAACGATCACAATACTTTCTCCAACCGAGTGGTTGTGAGGAATTAAAACAGAAAATATAGTTAACCACGCTATGTCAACTGTGATTGTCTATTTTAATTGTTCTGTCGCCCCTAGCTAGTTCATATGTTTTGTAAGTTTCATGAGACCACACCACCAAACTCGGACCCGCATTTGAAGTTTATAATTTAAATTTTTTTTCTGAATGTATGGTGTATTATTTATGTAAATTTTCAGATCCCCATTTCTCAGACCTCATTTTTTTTATTGCATATAACCTGAAGATTATTGGTACTATAATATTTTCTTTCACCTAAAAGTTTTGTATATTTAATAGTCCTAAGGCTTTGAGATGTAATTATTCTCGTATTTTAAATAATTGGTGAACTATATCAAATAATTGGAGATATTCACTTCTGTAAAGTCCCTCGTAAGTCATTTTCCCGGATAAACGAAACATGTTATTATGTTTTCAAGGTAAACTACATATATTAATGTACATATATGTATAGATACATGTAAATGTTACCGTGAAAGTGTAAAATTTGGCAATGTATACATTACCGATTTTTGAACAGGCAAAGTACTAACAGAGCTGTGACTCATCAATATGACATCATCAAAACGTGATTAGCTTGTTTAGAATGCCCTCAATTGGAATCAGTGACTACAGCGTCAGTTGTGATGGATCCGGAAGCAGTTGTTGTGTCTCATATTGCCAGTATGAAAACTTATTTTTATGATGAACTCAAGTCAGTTCATGATCGTTATGCTACAAATAATGTTTTTCTTTCTAACGAGCAGTACTATAACATTTTGAGTGTAGTGAATGATGTGAAGAGTGCAGGGAAGAGAGAAAACCTTCGTTATTGACTTTTAAAAAGGTATGACGTAAGGTTTGGTCAACAGGAAAGTAAGTTAAATTTCCTGTTAAAGAAGGCAACTGCCTAGTAAATTTTATACACCCCGTGGAGAATTATTGGATATTCTCAATAAAGCTTACTTGCCTATTGAGCATTGTGGACGAGACCGCATGATTACGGAACTTGCCAATTATTAAAAACAAAAATTACGTTATGATATGGAACTTTACATTCAGCTTTGTAAACCATACCAGAAATATAGAGAAATGTGTAAGGAAATAACATGTTGTGAAAGCTTTGATTTTCTCTAAGCTTAA
Source organism: Timema douglasi (assembly GCA_901482245.1). Classification (NCBI taxonomy): domain Eukaryota; kingdom Metazoa; phylum Arthropoda; class Insecta; order Phasmatodea; family Timematidae; genus Timema; species Timema douglasi. The sequence continues at coordinate 625,648 of CABEEJ010000002.1, read as the reverse complement.
CTAATGATGTCGGGTTGATTTAATTGATTTTCAGTGTCACCCTGATGAGGAATATAAATTCATCATGGTGTACCAAGAACACCTCACAAAATGTGTTGTTCTTAACACTCTCATAAGTACAACCTAATAGATATATCTACTTTGTTTGGAGCGCTATCTGTTTTGAAGAATGATAATTGTAGGGAATCAGCCAACAAAGTGGATGACAACCTGAAAAAGTATTGGCCAATCTTAAAAATAGTACACGGGAAGCCAAGACAGTCTAAGTCAAGGTAGTGTCAAAAGGGCTAATCAGGATATAGAGAGCATACGTTCAACGTGGATGCAGGGTGAAGATACAAACAAGGGGAGTACAGGTCTAAGGTTTGTAAAATTGATGAAGAATCAAGAATACCATTCTATAACTAAGAGAACGCCATATGAAGACCTATTTGGCTGTAAGGAAAAATACTGTCTTGCTACTTCTTCACTACCTCAAGATTTGATCCAAGATATTTAAACTGTGGGGAAGCTAGAGAATGTTTTAAGGAGTATAGAAAATAATGCTAGTGCTACTGAAGATCAAATTTAAATTGTTGATGCAAGGCAGAATGAAAATGCTATAATAAAAATTAGGCCTAAAGCTGAAAGCTGCGTTTGTTAATAAGAAACATATGGATAAAACAAGTGTCAGGATTATATTAGATATATGCATTTGGTCTGTGGTTTAAATAATGGAAATTGTAGGGCAGTTACTTTCCTGTAATATAGTACTTCATTTGCAGTCTTTGCCACTTATGTTATAATTAAAGGAATCTTTTTCTGAGAGAAAAGAATTAAAAGAAAGTTTTAGCAGGCAAACGAAGAAAATGAAAAAAGATTCAGACAAAAATGTCTACCAACCTCTGTAGGAGCAATTGTTAGGGTCTTAGTTGTTGATAAACAACGTGGTGATGCACGAAATATTTTAGCAGTGCTCACAAAATTAACAGATGGGTTTTTACCAACTATTAGGAAATGAAAGAGGGCTTCTAAGACAACTTTATGTGAGATCACAATTTACTGTGTGTCAGAAAATCTTTATGAGTGTAAAAATTATTCCAAAAGACGACTATCTGGAAAATGGCAGCATTGCAGTCAACTGAAAATGGTCAGGGGTTAGTGAAATGCATGTGCAAATTAAAGTTGCAGAATCAAAAATGTTTGCATGTGAAGAAGAACACCCTTTTTAATTCGAAATGCTACATCAACTCACATTTTACAACAATTCACAGACTATGAAAACGTAACTTTTTTTATATTTTGTTTTTAATATTGATTTTTATATTTGCTAATGTTTCCTAAAATAATTTTGTGAGGCTGCATTCTGTATTATTCATCTAATGTGTTGTTATTTTCCATGTTATCTGTATTTAATGTCTAGAAGGAAATCAAGAGACAGAAAAAATCGAATAGCTTTCAATACGGTTGCCAATTTATATTAACTTTGAAAATAGAACTTTCTTTTTTAATTTGTTTGTATTAATTTTTATGATTTTGAGTTTTTATTTAATTGTCAAGCATAGAAATTAATATCAAACAAAATAAAATAATGTAATACCAACTAATACTATGCCTAAAGCTGTTTTGGCAAAGTACACATTACATTACCTAAGCGATGTATGATTTTTTTAAATTGTCACACTAAACAATCTCTAAAACAGCTCCACAATGCACACATTTCCTGTAGTTTAATCATTGCCAGTAACGTATATATATATATATATTAGCACCGCGTCTTACTACCCGTTCGGGTTATACGCACTTACGCTAATGTGTAATGGTAAGGTGATTGTGAGATGAAATGAAGGATCTACAGTTTAACGTGGAATCCGAACCATGGTGGAGGCCTGGCATTCCTCACATTATATATATAAACATAAGTTATATTCATATATATATATATATATATAACCATAAGTTATATTCATATATATATATATATAACCATAAGTTATATACATTTTTATCCAAATCTTAGAACACATTTCTATTTTTAATATCTTCACAGTAAACTCCTCTACGCTTAATTTAATGGGAGGATCCATAGTTCTTAAAGCACCTTTCGGGAACCTTATAAGAAACCCTAGATACCTAGTTTCAGCCCAATCACCAGTAGTGTTTCGTCTCTAATTAGACACATGGATTATATTGATAAACCCTTTTTCATATTCAGGGGGTCATGACACTTCAACATTGATCAAAATCTTGTGTTTTTTGACGTTCATAATAAATATCATCTCTAACGGGTTGCGAGAAAGTAATGACTATCATCAGGCAACTAGAGATTATAATTTTATCTTCCTCATCCCTGAACTACTTGCGAAAATATTCTGACTGTTCGGACAGGTAGTAGAACGCAGTGCAACCCCCCCTCCCCCACCAAAAAAAAAGACTTATTTTTTGGTTAATAGTTATTTTTCCAATTTAATTTGATTTTTCATTTATTTTTGGAAAATGATAAAACTAATAAATCATTCTGAATATTTCATTGTATTTTGTTAATTCTGCAACCATAAATATTATTCTTTAGTATCACTTAAAAGTTGAAGTCAAGTATCTTAGAACTTTACTCGATTTCTCTAAATACTCGGTCACACGGGTGGTCTATTCAACGTTGCAGACTAAACCCCACAGCCAGCGTTGAATACATTATATTTTTTTAAATGATTGTAAAAAGACTATGCTCCTTTGTGGAAACAACACCGTTATTATTTCGCCTAACATTATAATCTAAAACTAAAATTTAGATATTTCTAAAACTCCATCCAAGTTGATGCGGCAGCTTTCTCTTTTGATTGACTTTAAATTGATTCCTTACTAGGTTAATTGGGATGGTTTATTTGTCAATGCCATATCTTATTCTCTCTTTAGGTGAATTATGTTTCAATCAATTAAATTAAACCCTTTGATTCCCGTGTCCATGTAATATAATTATACAATAAATGCTAGTTAACGGGCGATAAATAGCGTTACTAAATAAATTATAAAAACATTATAAAGCTACGACTGTCTTTGCCATTAACTCTTAAATTACACTATTCAATCGAGTAAGACATTACACTTAACAAAGATGAAAAAAAATGCACTCTGGCTCTTCATAATACTTAATGCTAAGTTTGCTTGCTTAAACCCTCCCTTTACCTACTAATAATATAACGATGACTTATTAAGTTAGTTTATTTTTGAAACATGAGATGTTTTTGAATCAAGTGGTGCGGAATGTTATTTGAACCAACTCCATGAAAATTATTTACGTGAATAAGGTTCCAAAATAATGCACATATTATTACAACTTTGAGAATATACTAAAGATCATTTCCGTTAGAGTATTTGTTTTTATAAACTGTAATAGATTTCACACCACTAAATCTTAGCATTTAATTTACACGACATATATGTTGGTGTGAAGCAAACACATTAAACATAAATATTAGGTTGATGTTACCTCTTAGTTATAAAACATGATTATTTAGAGATTATATTAAATTAATTATTTTTCAATAACGTATGTGGGCACATAGATTTCAGTTATTGTAATATATTTATAGTACATTTGTTTATTTATAATTGTCAATCAGGTGACCTGGTGGTCTAGGCATAAGGTGTCAGACTTCTGTGCTGGCATCCGGGGTTCAATCCTCGGTCCCGGCACAGATTTATCCGATTTCCAAACCCTTACTTCACCCCTGACAAGACATCTTGTGAATGTGGGGAATTCCAGGCCTCCACCGTGGTTCGGATTCCACGTTAAACTGCAGGTCCTCCATTTCATCTCATAATCACCCTACCATCACACATTATCGTAAGTGCGTATAACCCGAACGGGTAGTATGACGCGGTGCTAATAATAATAATAATAATAATAATAATAATAATAGATTGTCAATGAGTACAAATAGTTTCAAAGCGGAGAGTTAAGTTTTGCCAATAGTAGGCCTACACATGGACACAAATATCCGTGAAGGCATCCAGAGCCATCTACCGACAAACTCATAAATCAAATTCTTCATATCTAGAACAGTATCTATAATATGAAAACCATATATTTCATTATGTTTTTTAATTTTAAAACATATTCATATAGACCCCTTAACAACTTAATGTTTCTTAAATTAAATATCATGTGTTTAAATATCATGTTTGAAAGCTCTTTCTAACAACGTATTCGTAACCATTTGGGTCGTAAACATCGATTACCCAGTTGGCGCTGCTAGTTACTGCCATCTAGCAGCGACGTTAAGAACTAAAGCGTCGTTAAAGAGTTTCAGCGACGCTCCGATAGATGGAATAAGTGATGCTGCTTTCACTGGTGATCCTCGCGTCCATTTTATGTACTAAATTATATTTTAAACGATACGAAGAAAATGTAGAAGGTGTACAATTGATCTTATTTTCTTGTTGACGGCTGAAAATAAGAACATTTCAGAAATAAACTGTTTTATCTTTGATATAGGCTATAATGTTTCCATTTATAAATTAGTATTTTGATATATTCTTTCTACTTTTCCAAAATACTGTGTGACGGCAACAGATTTTAATTTAAAAAAATATATATTTATATGCTCTAATGCTAGAAATGCTGTAGATACAATATTTATGCTTAAATAACTTTCAATTGATATATCTAACTAGAAATATCAATTAATTTGAGTACTTTGACATCATTCACATTTGATATATGTTTGCTTAAGCAAAGATTTTTTCTAAACATTTTATTACTTATAACTCTTTTTAAAGGTATTTGAAAGAGTTATGTTCTGATCAGTAGCTGTCAGATGAGGAATACCATTGTAGGACTTTAGTAATTGATACATATTGACTTAGTTTCCATATCTTTATCACTACATTCATGTTGTATACAGTTTTAATTTAATATCTAAGTGTTGTCTAAAAATTGTATAAATAATACCTTTATTTTTCTATTAATTCCAATATAATGTTTCATGGTCTGCCATTACACATTATAATGTAATAAACAACAAGTATATATTTTAAATAAAATATAGTGTTTCAATATTTTATCTAGCAATAAATATATTAGTAGAAAAGAAGAGAATATATCCTGGTAATGTATGCTATTACTCGGACAATAATTTTTTCGACATCTTACCTGAGTTTAAGGAATGTAACTCAGAATATACAAAACCAAAACTTTACCGGTTGTTTTCTATGAGTGTAATCTTCTACCTTACATGCCGAAAAAAGTCTTAAGGTGTTTGTAAACAAGATGCTTAAGAGTATATTTTGTTCTAACATGAATTAAGATACTAGCGACTGGTAGACGTTACATATCCTGTGCTCATTACAAGATATTGTTATGATAATAAAGTATTTCAGATTACAGTAGACAGAACATGCAACTCAGATGGAAGAGAATATAACCGTGGTCATGGTATTGATTGGCAAATCCAATGGGAAGAGACACTTGGGAATACTTAGAAGCAGAAGGGAGGATAACGCTAAAATGGGCTTTAAATATATAGGGTGTGGTAAAATGAATTGGATAGAGCTAGCTTAAGATAGGTAAAGTAGCCCCATGGCTTCTTTGGTGCTGACTGATAGCTCACAGCTGACTTCTGACCGCCAAAATTTAGGTATATACCTAAATTTTGACTGTCAGAAGTGACAGCTGCTAAACACATGTTTTGCAGATTATATGGTTCGGCGTAGGGATACATAATTTGGTCTGGTAGCTTTTCAAAGCTGTCAGTCAGCACCAAAGAAGCCATGGGGCTACTGTATATGGGCTTAATGAGGTGTAATGGATAGTACTATCTCAAGATAGGAAAAGGTTGTATTGAGATGGACTGGATAGATCTGGTTCAAGATAGGGATAAGTGGCGTACTTTTGTAACTGCAGCAATGCACTTTCAAGTTCCTAACGCCATATAAGAAGTAAGCATATTTAAATAATTAAGACTACAGGTCTTGTTACCTTATTTATTGAAGTACTGTCATGCATAGGCTAAAGGTTATATTTAAATAAGTTACGTAAGTTTTAGATTGGTTTTTAATAATTGTAATTAGAGTTTTTCAATTAACTGGCACCAATACTAAAACGAGGTGGAAAAAAAATTGCTTATTTTTTGGGTTTCAATTTAATATTGAAACAATTTATATATTGAATTTGAAACTTTTTATTTTGCAAGGATATATTCAATAATTTGGGCTTACATAAAAATATTATCATTCCAACTGATACAACTGTGTGTGTGTATATATATATAATGTGAGCCTAAAATATTGAGTATATCCTTGCAAAATAAAAAGTTGCAAATTCAATATATAAATCGTTTCAATATTAAATTGAAACCCACTAAAATAAGCTATAATTGCTTTTTACTCCCCCTCGTGGATATCCATATGTATATATATATATATGTGTGTGTGTGTGTATATTTTTAAATAGATTTTTTTTAAATATACCTTATCTTTTAGATAAAGTTTTTTTTATTAACGAACATTAATTTGCTATATATGATATATTTTAAATGAACGTATCGTTTATATATGACCTTTTTATTACTTACAACCTCCCATACAAGAAAAGTTTTATTATTTTTTAGCATGAATTTGGCCCTACAAAGCCCACTATACCTTATAATTGGATGCGGTAGAAGTTCATCTCAATATAGCGCATAGAAAAAAAAAGGGAAGGTTGGGGGGTGTTTAGGGATGGCGCTTGGCTTGTGGAATGGAAAGGGTGACAAGAAGGTGGGTAGGGGCTAGGAACCGACTTGCAATTCAATAATGAACCAATCAACTCATTCCTTTTTCTCCCCTGTAAAATAACCCCTCTCCCAATTTTTCTGATTTCCAAAAATATCCGCTCTCAAACCTCATCCCTCCACAACCTTCCCCACTCCTAAAATGGGAACCAACCAAAATCCTTTCTTCCTCTCTCCCTCTCAACTACACTACTACCCATTCCTCTCTAAAAAATGAGAACGGGGAAAAAAAATAGTTGTGTAAGCGGATTGGAAGAACAGATCGGACATGAAAGGGCTTTGGGATGGTCCTAGGGAAAAGATCCCTTTTGTCTCGAGGCAAAAGCTTCAAAAGCTTTCTGAACATTGGGACCGACGGAGGGCTTTAAATCTCTGGTGGATCGCGACAAATCCCACCGACCAATCAGCGATAGACATGCATGGGCACAACCATACATAAGAGCGCACACAAAGATCACTCGCTATAAGCAATGTCGCGTCGACGACTAGTTTCAATCGTAGTTGATTGTTCCCTTTATTCGGACTGACGTTTAATTTAGATTCAGGGCGATGGCCAATAAATTGAATATATAGTTTCAAATTAATTAATAATGAGCGTTATTTATCAAATTATTTTCTATTAAAAACGCATTTTTTCATTACATATAAAAGTAGGCTTAATCTATTGACTTATTTGAACTGGTAAATATTTCTTATATATATTAAATTCATGAGTATTTGAGTATTCATACATAAGTTATATTGAAAATATTTATTTTGACATAAAATACATTTTAAAATTCAGGACAAAAAACTAACTTAAGGATTTAATATTAATCTATGTTTGACATATACCAGAAATAATGTTAATTTTATCTGTAGAATACTTTTTAAGTTTTATAAACTAACCATTATTCAAAGTCAACGCTTTTATTTTTGCCCGAAAAATTTAGTGTAGCATACACCCCACTTAAAGGTAGCAAACTTTTGCGGACGGATTACATTGTGATTTATCTTATACGATAGGGCCATAGTGTAATCCTTCAAGGTAAAACTGTCATTTATCAGGGTAAATGGAGTTACTTATAAAGTAAATTGACCTATTTTTATTTGTAAGTTTTTTTTTTTTACTTTGTTGAAATCACAATTTATGCATTGCACAGCAATATAAAATAACATGTTTGTAATCCTAGCCCTAGCCTTGAGGAATTCCCGTGGCTAGGCGGTCCTTAGATTTAATTAAAGAGTAGGCCTGTACAAAATAAATACAGTCCTTATCGTGCGAGGATGAAGTAAGTGCGAAGGAAGTAATTATAAAAAAACGCCCCCTAAAAGAACATACTATGTCAGGTCTGACTTTTAAAAAACAAACACCCTAATTAGTGGTCTCACGAGCTAAGGTGTCACTCTCGCAATATACTGGAATGTTATTATTATTAGCACCGCGTCTTACTACCCGTTCGGGTTATACGCACTTACGCTAATGTGTAATGGTAGGGTGATTGTTAGGGTGATTGTGAGATGAAATGAAGGACCTACAGTTTAACGTGGAATCCGAACCACGGCGGAGGCCTGGCATTCCCCACATGTCTTACTGGAATGTTGACGAAAGGGATATTGGGGCTTCGATCCCGATCGGGTGTACTGTTTTTTTGTTTGTTTTTCTAAACGGTTTTCCACTCTCCACGAAAATTTGGGTACACTTTGACTTAATTTTATCTTCCTAATTCCTAACACATTAGCGCAATTATTACATATCCGTTTAACCCGAATGAGTAGATGACGAAGCAGGCTACCTAAAAATATGATAAACACACAGCGCAGGTAAATATTCAAAAAAATCGTCAGAAAGACCATTAGATTGTAGGGGATATAAGAATAAATAGTAACTATCTATAGGTGTCATGTATTAAAATTTATGTAATGGTTTAGTAAGATGATAAAAGATAAACTAGCATCACCTCGTGGAAACTAGATTTGGAATCCACTGGTACTTGAACCAAGATATCTCAGAGGTATATATTAGGCCTATCTAGAGGACATTTCGTCAACATTCTTGATAATGACTGAAAATAAACTATAGCTAGCAAAAATATTTTACATAGTACACATGCAACTTGGTTGACCGTATATTTTAGACTAAACTGTGGACAAGGGGGACATCTCGCGGAAGAAACACATACTTACTAACGAGACACCTTTACCACCTTAACCGATTCAATGCCCCACCATTTCCTTTTGACATCTTTTAATGAAGGAGGTGCGGGTTTGGATGTTAAAGAGGAAAAGGAGATAATGGCGGGTGTAAAAAAAAGTTTGATGTGAATGACCAAACGAATGAAAGCATTTTCTTTACCCGTTTTTTTTTTTCACCCTCCTGTGATCTTTCTAGCTAGACCAGCTCCTTCTTTCTCATGTATTAACTGACCCTTTATGCTATTCTTTCTTGTCCCTTCCTTTGAAGGTAAGAGTGTAGGTGCAGTATATAGGAACAAAAGGGTCTAACATGTATGTCAGGACTCGCACGTGTGAAGAACATGCATTTCATATTCATATTAAGATGGGGATATAGGGAACGTGAGTAAATGGCCAGTATTTTTTTAAGTTTTTGTAGCAAAATCTTTTTTTGGTCTAAAATAAATAAAATATGGATCCAGTTGAAATATTGAGTTTAATCTTCTTCGCATAGTGATATCAACAATTATTGTTGAATATCTTTCAAGGGTGTCCTGGAATGTAACAACAACTTTTTCTATTCCTTTGAAAAGTTTGTCACCAAATGCCGCTATGATCATGACACATAGTCGAGAACTTTTGACATGACTGTGTGAAGGACATTAAACTCTATGTTTCTACTTTAAGTAATATCTTATTTAGTCTGGCAGAAAAGTTCGCTACAAAAAAACCTGCAATAACACTGCCATTAACTCCGGTTTCTTACACCCCCCTCAGGTTTCCTACATCCGCACCACAATATACGTGCGCCACGCTATTCTGGACAATATGAGGGCTCCAACTAAGAGATTTGGTTATTTTAATGGAACTAAAATGTCATTATAGTGATGGAATAATTATTACTACGGATTGAATGTTCAGCTATAACAAACTTTTAACTCTTTTGGATACCTCTCCAAGGAGTGTTTTCTTAAAAAATTATAATTAGTAAATTAGTTTATTTTATTGGGAAAAGTATACAGGTGAGGAATGCATGATATTACTCTTTCAGTAAGTTGTTTATTTATCACCTGGTTTCAAAGAATGTAAAACTTAACAAAACAATACTTTTATCTGTTGTTTTCTCCGGTTGTGAAATGTTCTCTCTTACATTACGTGAGGTCAAAAATGTCGGGTGTTTGAAAACAAGCTGTTTAGGATGATACTTGCTTCAAAGAATGATGAGGCTACTGGTTAGTGAATAAGGTTATATACTGATGAGTTACATACCCTGTGCTCATCTCAAAATACTGTTGGGATAGTCAAGTGTTGAAGATTCAAGGGGGTGTGGGACATGCAGCACAAATAGGAGCATATAGAACCATGATCAGAGTATTGACCGGTAAACTCACTGGGAGGAGACCATTGGGAAGACCTAGATGCATTTGGGAGGAGAACATTAGAAGGGACCTTAAAAATAATCATTATTATTATTACCACCACGTCTTACTACCCGTTTGGATTATACTCAGACCTTAAAGAGATAGGGTGTAATAAGGTGCACTGTATACAAATAATTCATATAAAGTCTGTTCACGGTAGAAATGGTCTTCTGAAAGGCCTTTTCCCCTACCAGAAATCTATTATATATTAGGATATTGGTAGGGAAAAGGACCTTTCAGAAAGTAATTCCTACCGTGAATGGAGTATAGGTGGCGTACTTATGTAAGTGCTACAATAAACTTTCCCGTTCTTAATGACATATATTAAGTAATCAAGTAAGTAAGAAAGTTTATCCAACTCACAATTTTATCAAAATTACCATAAATACGCTGACCATTTTTAAGGAACTCAAAAAGTACATGGTTGACAGAATATAAGCTCACTATCTAACCCTGTCCTGAGACACTTCATAGATTCCATAACCTGACATCCCACCTACTTCAAATTCATCCCTACATGGTCTTCCCATCGACGAATCGACCAACTAATGAATCTCATATTCAGGATTACCCATTAGAATTTTGTACGCGCACTTGTCATCGTCCACACGCGGGATTAACTCAAAAGAAATCACACAACCTTATAAACTCTCTTTTAGCTTATATAGTTTATTAGTTTAGGAAAAATAGGCCTACTGGCCACAAAGCGTAAATAGTTTATATTTAATATCAAACTACATTGCTTATGAAATTGTATCAAGACATAAAAGCAAAATGTATATATTTATATATACATAGTCAAATGTACATAAATATATATTTATTAGTAACATAATATGTGTTGTTAGCTCTATTATGTATGTTGGTAGTTATATTATATGGTAGATAATTCATAAGCACAATATTAGGTTCACAAAGTGTATAACAATACAAATATTATTTCTTATATTTAATAAATATGATAGTTCGTATAGCCAAATAGGGACCCATTTGAATTTAGCATGATCTTGGCTATGATAGATTTTCTATTAGATAGACTTCATTTTAACATTTAAAAAAAAGTGTTGTAATTATTATACATCACCCACTTCGATGGCCACGTGGTATTACGCGCTATTCTCGTGTTGGGCTAGATTGCTGAAGACGGGTAGATCGAGACTCGATCCCCGTTGGGTGCACTGAGGGTGGTTTTCCCTAAACGGTTTTCCACTTTCCTTCCAAAAAAATGCGGGTCTCATTCCTCTAAATTAAACCCTCCTAATCCAGAAATCATTTGTGAAATTAGTAAATAGGCGTATATCCCGAGCGGATAGTGAGACGCGGCGATAAGAAAAACACACACACACACATATATATTTCCTTAGCTTCATTGAATCTCTTTACAGGCCTTTAAAATAATAAACGTCTAATAAATGTTACTTAATTTATCTTTACATTTAAAAACCTCCAAACTTTTTTTTCTATAGTAAAACCTTTAATACTTTCATCGGCTCTCTTCGTCTTCAGTAATATGATTGAGATTGGGGGAGTCAGACGGTAGTTCCTCCCACGCCCTGAAATGTCGTTTCCCGGACGTCCTAGAAGTTGGTGGATGAGTTCCCCTGGTCTTCCCATTCTTCTCCAGTAATCACGTCCAATTACTACAGAGGAGGCTCGCTTGCTTGCACGCTACAGAGATGGGATATGAAATTCTGTGGGTTGGTAGTCCTGCTAGTGGAGAAGGGGATTTTGGTGGTAGGGGCAGTTCCATTGTTGCCGCTGGATAATGAAAGGGTGGTGATGCAAGTGGAGTTTGAGGGATGAAGTGCAAGAGTAGCATTTCTTCTACAACGAAAATCTCTTCTATTTGATGAAATATATAAATACCAATTTTCCTTTATGTATTGAAATTTTGACGTAATAAAAGTAGTTGGATACTGTCTAGTTTGGTCTGAATAATTTGGTAGAGGAGTTTACATTTCTCGGGGTTTCCTAGTATAATGAATAAATTAAAACATAATTTTAAAACCTTTGCTTTATTTGAATTCGTTTGTAAACAAATTATTTGTGAATATAGTATAGATTTACAGAATTAATTTCAATTTAATGTAAGTGTAGTTCACGCATATCATGAGTCTGCCATGTACTCGGGAGGCTGGTGATCGAAATTAGTAGGTTACATTAAGGCTATTTTTTCCCCATTTAGTGATTTTTCATCCTCTTCTCATGTGGTTGCTGGTGAAGTTCTTAGTTACCTTCCTCATCCTTAACACAATCAGTATTCTGTTGATAATCTTGTGCTAAGACATGTCATTGAACAAACGTAAATATTACATCTATCAAACTTATTTATGAAAACTAAACTACCGATAAATCTAATTATTTTGTCATCCTAATTTTAATAATGACGTTCCAAGTATTACACAAATTTAGTTGATTAGTGAAATTTGCAGTGTGATATATTTTTTCCGACATATTAAGTATCCTTATTGGTTTTATTATAACCATATTATGTTTAAAAAGCGTTTTCAGAAAACAAAAACTAATGAGCTTCTATTGCCCACAATCCAAATAATCATTGATCGATGATCATTATTCTCAACATAATTTAAATTAATATAAGAATAAAAATTTAAATCATAATTTTAATAAATTAATTCCTCTAATTGGTACGAAAAAAAACTTGTACTTACTATCAATAAATTTACCATTACATTTCTTATAATAGATAGGAAAGGTTTTGAATGTTACCACAAATATCGCCACAGCTCGAAATATAATTTCTCAACATAACAGAAGACTATTATGAAAAATAAATACCTATAATATATTAATAAAATTAATATTAAATTAGTCTACCTATAATTGAAACGGCATTTTATGTTTAGTCCGGAAATTAGTTCAAATAAATGTATTTATTTGAAGTGGAATGGATCCATTGGTTGGCATACTACGCTTGAAATTTTCAAAACTTTTAGAGAAAAGTGATTATGTATCTTTAAATAAGAGCACAATATTTTTGTATAACCATGTATTAGTAATGTTTGGAAATTTATCTTTAAAATAGTCTTCTCCTTGATAATAAATTATCTTCGTCGCTTGGTATCTATTAACTGCTAGACTTTACCTAAAAATCTAATTCTATTACTATAAGATGTATTGTTTTGTATAGTACAACCCACTAATTTAAATCATCTCGATAATGTCATGCTCGCTGAGCAGTATTCATCTTGCGTTATGGTGGTATTATGTGAAGCTAAAATAAACTCGAGATAGCATTAAAATATTCTCAGATGAAGTTGTCGGGTAAGGGACATTTCCATTATCGAAAATTAGGCGTCAGTTTGGATTAGACATATGCCTCTTAGTGTCAAGTAATCCATGATTATCATTATTATTATTATTATTATTATTATTATTATTATTACTAGCACCGCGTCTTACTGCCCGTTCGGGTTGTACGCTAATGTGTAATGGTAGGGTGATTGTGAGATGAAATGGAGGATTTACAGTATAACGTGGAAGCCGAACCACGGTGGAGGCCTGGCATTTCCCACATTTACAAGTTGTGATTAATATACGTCTTGTCAGAGGTGAAAGAAGGGTTTGGTAATCAGATAAATCTGTGTCGGGACCAAGGGTTGAACCCCGGACCCCCAGCACAGAAGTCCGACTCCTTACCCCTAGACCACCAGATCACCAAATCCCATGAATAGAATTAAGGTGTAGGCCTAGATAGTTTTTTTTTTCATCCCATCTTTGGCTTGTACGCCAAATTATAATTAAACTGGTGGATGTGTAAACTTATTAAATTAGGCCTACAAGAAGTGATTTAGAAGAAAGCCATCTCACAATGACCGACAAATCGTTAAATCGTTTCGGAGGAGTTGATTGTGATATTGTATTATTGTGACACTTTTCTATATATGTTAATAAAATGAGGTTTTATTTTTATCTTTCTTTCATAAATATTGCGCTATATTTACTCCAAGCAGAGGGCTGCAATTTGAAAATTACTAGTCTCTGTGACCCGCCTCAGTGGCGTAGTTGGCTAACGCGCCTGTCGTGTTGAGCTCGACTGCTGAGGACGGGGAGATCGAGGTTCGAATCTCGGTCGGGTGAACTGGGGATGGTTTTTCCTAAATGGTTTTCCACTCTCCCTCCACGCAAATGCGGGTTCACTTCCTCCAATTCAACCTTCCCAATTCCTAATCCATTAGAGTAATTAGTACTTAAAGTGTATAACTCGAACGGGTAGTAAGACGTGGTTCTAAATATTATCATTATTATTATTAACTAGTCTCTGTGAAAAAAAAATGTGCATCTTAATGCTGGAATTTTAAATTTTGGTTTAGATTTTATTGAATATATTAAAAACTGTATTTTAAGAAACAAATTAAAGTGATATTTGTCTGTCTGTTTGAAACAAAGAAAAACATTGTCTGGGGGAACCACACAATGCAATGCGTGGTTACTCCTGGCAACGGCGAGCAGTTCTTCAATTAGAAAACAAATACGTCGTAAATTTCAAATAACAAACAATATCATATTGATATTTTATTTAATAAAACTCTCAAAATCAGCACTTTATATATAAATAAACATTTAAATATTACACCCATTGTCATAGGTATTAAACCAAAGCATATCTAGTCGTTTTAATAATACTTAATGATTTAAATTAAATCGCGTAGAGCTTGACTCCTTTAGAATAAAGTACCCTTTAGAGGGTCTTAAAATAAATTTTAAAATTTTTCTACAGCTTGGCCTTAACTGACATTTATAACAAAAAAGATTGTATCATGCTAATGAATTATCTTAGTGAAATTAAATAGACCCCTACATGGGTTTTTGGAATTTTCAAAAGATTAAAGTATGGAGCTAGCTGTGGTCTTAAATGTACCGATTTGACATATTCCCTTTTTATCTTACATAAGAAAACCTGACACAAATGTCTGGTTCGTCAGTCTATCATTTTTCAAGCAAGTATCTACGATGTAGATGAATAGCATAATTATTTTTCTTTCCTTCGTCAGCAAGGTTCATCTTTTGACGGGCGAGATTTTCACCTCTTTGTGGTTTTATACTATACATAATTTGATTTTTTTGGTGCATATTCTACTGTTTTAACATTTCGAAAATATGTTACACTTTCACTCACAGACATTAATTTCATCGGCAATTCTTTTGAAAATAAATCAACTAGACATGTTACTTAAACTACCCTTAAAATTATATATCATGCATGGAATAAATTTTCAGGTGACCTTGTTGTCTAGGGGTAAGGTGTCAGACTTCTATGCTGGCGTCCGGGGTTCAATCCTCGGTCCCAGCACAGATTTATCTGATTACTAAACCCTTCCTTCACCTCTGACAAGATATCTTGTGAATGTGAGGAATGCCAGGTCTCCACCGTGGTTCGGATTCCACGTTAAACTGTAGGTCCTTCATTTCATCTCACAATCACCCTACCATTGCACATTAGCGTAAGTGCGTATAACCCGAACGGGTAGTAAGACGCGGTGCTAATAGTAATAATAATAATAACTATTCCTATCATGTAAAAAGGTATGGAAGTGAATAGTAAAGTTTAATTTGAGTTCTGTATTAAGGGTTATGAATCGTTATATGAGGGAGCTATTGTATGTGGTTGATCAATAACAGATGATCTTCTTCAAAATTAGGTCATTTGAGATAGTTTTTGAACCAATAATTCATATCCATACACGAATTAAGCACTGCATTACTTTGAAATTATACACAATGCTCGGTATAATATCCTTAGTTCATCACTGTGAAAGATAAATACCCAATTTTACAAATAACAACTATATCAACCGTGTAGGAATTATAACCTGGGACCCCTTAGATAAACAAATAGACGCATTACTCTCTTGGCTAAAACATTGTACAAACATTACTACACTTCTGTAAAATACGGATAAGGCATGGGGAAAATTGGTTTACAAAATAATGTTCACGCTCAGGCCAAATGAGAGAAGGGTGCAGGAGTTACAACGTACACTGGCTCGGTGGTCTTAAAGGGGGCCTGAGAATTTCCTGGGAGCTCAGAAAATATTTGCATGTATTGAAAATTAGCATTCATATTTCCACTACTAGTTATATAGTTTAACTATAATATTTTTACTTTCTTGCTATCTTACAGGTAAATAAAGTATTGTGACCATAAAAAAAAAAATCAAACTCGAAATTTTGATGAATCTTGACGTTTCATGACCCCAAGAATCCGAAAAAGTTGTTTTTGAATTTCCATCCGTCTGTCTGTCTGTCCGTCTGTATCCCCAACTAGAGCCTAAACTATTTTACCAGTTGGGTTAAAACTTGGTATCTAGGGTTTTCATAGGGTTGCCCCGAGGGGTTTTTGGAATTGGATTTCAATTCCTAAAATTAAGGGTTGTTTACTAAAGGACAAAAAGAGAAAAATTTGATTTTCTCAAAATCGGCTCTAACAATTTTGATTAAATTTGATTTCAGAACATTTATAAATATTTCAAACAAAAAATGGCTACTCTCAATTTTTCGGAAAAATTACTTTAAGGGTGCTGGTCTGATGGGTAAATTAACATTTTTTTTAATCATATCTTCATAACTCTTTTGAGATATGAAATTATCATTACAAATATGTAGTTTTGTTTATAATACAAATAATTTATTTGAAGCATATTTATATAAAACCAATAACTTTCAAGCCATATACCAATATATATGTATATATATGTATATAATTGAGTATAGCTTGAAAGTAATTGGTTTTATAAAAATATGTTTCAAATAAATATTTGTATTATAAAGATACCTACATATTTGCAACGATAATTAATTTTTTTATCTCAAAGAGTTAGGAGATGATGAATAATAAGTATTTATGCAACAGACCGTAGCACTTAAAGTCATTTTTACAAAATATTAAGACTAACCGTTTTGTTTAGAATATTTATAGATGTTCATAAATAAAATTTAATCAAAATCGTTAGAGCCGATTTTGAATAAATCGATTTTTCTCTTCTTTCCCTTCAGGAAACTAATCCTAATCTTAGTCCAATTCCAAAAATCCCTCTGGGCAACCCTATGAAAACCCTAGATACCAAGTTTTAGCCCGATCATTAAAATAATTTAGGCTCTAGTTGGGGGTACAGACAGACAGACGGACGGAAATTCAAAAAACCCTTTTTTTTATTCGGGGGGTCATGAGAAGTCAACATTCACCAAATCTCGAGTTCAATTTTTTTGACGATCACTTAACCTTCTCTACCTGTAAGATAGCGGGAAAATAAAAAGCAGCTACTTAATTATATCTATAATTATTTTTAAATGATAAAGATTGAAATTAAGAGTTTTTAATAATATATATTTATTTTTGATAACTTTAATCTCTATTTAGGTGTGGTCAACATTTTTAATGAATAAACAATTTATCAAACACTTTTGAATTACACACTTCATTAGCCCCATACTCTAAGGCGTAACTTTAGCAATATACTATATTGCCCGTAGTAGGGAGTTCTGGCTTCGAATCCCAGTCAGGTGTACTGATGGTTGTTTATACTGAATGGTTTTCCACTCTCCCTCCAAGAAAATGCGTGTACACTTTCACAAAATTCAAGAATTCTGCATCCATAGCTTATTAGTGTAACTAGTAAATAGGCGTATAACCTGTCTTAACGCGGTGCTAAATAAAACATTGAATTTCTGAACACTTGCAACGCCCCTCAGCGCTTCGGTAGACGGACTTCTTAGCTCGGAGAGAGGGAGATAAACCACAGCATATATAAAAATAAGATAAGACTGGTCTGTGGTGGAACCTTGAACTACCAAGTTCATAGCTTTTTTTTTATGCGCAAACAACGAAGGCTAATTACGTATTGGCGCGGCACTAGTTTGCATCTCCCCTCCCCTTCCCCATAATAAAAACCCAACCCACTCCTAAGTCAACGTACCAAAGAAGGTCACGAGGCTCCAAATCGATTTCCTAGAAATCGACTGTAAACATTCTCAATCGTAAGTCAAATAAAAACGAGAAGGGACATGGTGAGGGGAAATGGAGGGGTGTAGGGAGGCACTGGCTTACAGTGCGTCACGACAGTCTACGTAAGAAGGGAAACCTGAAGTAGATGGCGAGAAAATTCACTCCTCCGTTCCTATATAATCCGCGAGGTCCTATAGGGATGGTAGGCAAAAGGGTAGTGTTATATTTTTTCATCTCAACTTGAGGATAAAGGGTTGGTGAGTGAAGGGGGACAGAGGGTTAGCTTATAATATTCATCAGCTCAGCACGGATGTGAAAGGGAAGGAAGGACATGCAAGAAGGACGCGTCGCCGCCATGTTGGCGAAAGGATGTTGCTGTAAGAGGGACCTCGTGGGGACCGGCAGCGTGGGTAGCTCCAAGGGGGTGGGAGGTTTTCCGTTGATCCTACAGCGAGCGTCAACTCCATTAAGGTTATGGACTCTTGAGGCTGCACGCGGAACTGAAACTACTAAGTCCATATAGCCCTTGAGTAGGCTACCTTGCTTTCACCCCTGAAGTACTGAACATTTCTTATAAAAATATGTATAGAAAATTGAAGGGGTGGTTTTTTTGGGCGGATACATAAGGTGAACCCCAAAGGAATGGCTTTCTTAGTAAGAAGGGATCTTGGAGCTGTGTGACGGTTCATTCTCTTTTTTCATGCCACACCCTCTACAACTCTAGTATCTTAGGAACATTTGTTTTCAAACATGTCCGATAGATAGTATGTTAATGGGTGGATTTACTGAATGCATGCCTTATCTATCAAATACTTTAGCCACATCAATAGTTATCATAAATTATAATATGTTTAGTAGGTCGTATTAATTTAAATAATAAATTAGCTAGCTATTTTTTTATCCTCTAAGTTGTTTTATATTTAATCTATTTATAAAACATATGTGTAGGCCTACCTACCATTGAATTAAAATATATGTTACACATAAATAACATTGCTTGAAAGCTGAAAACATTCCTTAAACTGGCTATATAGTTCTACAGTGTACACAATTTATTAATACAATGAGTTAGGAATATTAAAGGTATTCTTTAGGGTTTAGATATAAATGCACTCCTACTTTAGAGGAGAGAGATACACCTGAATGTGGTCTAGGACAACTGGGTGCCAGGACAACTATACGTTAAAAAAACTTTTTCTTTAATCTTTTTAATTATCTTTTTTCTAGTATAATGCAATGAACTTTCTTTTAGAATATAAAAAGTGCCATTTTTTTTCATACATTCTTCAATTAAAATTAAAAAGTGGTGGGTAAAAACTAAAAATGAACTTTTTTTAATTAATCATATTTTTCAGCGCAACAATTACGTAAATATTCATTTTTTGCGTTGTTTAAAAAAATCTTAGTAGAGGAAACTTGATTAATTCATATTTATAAAGTTAAACTAACCTAACCTATCTTAGCTAATGCAATACATTAATACAAGACAACGAACATTTAAATAAAATATGATGATGCGCATAATAAAGTGCATCTTTTGCTTTTACTCATCACTTTTTAATTTAAAAGAAAAAAGTGCATAGCGTTATGCTAGAAAAAAAGTGAATTTTTTAAAGAAAAAAATGTGGGGTTCCATATGGCTCACCATCACCGAAAAACCAGCCCACATGCACTTGATAGATTTTAGTCCGCATTTTTTATTGGCGTGGGTCTTTCAACTAACAGAAACAGTTTGATTATTCATGATTATTATTGTATATCCAAGTTCTTAGAGTTTGGGGTTGGGAGGTTATTTGGTTTGAGAAAGTACATTCTGTTTGCCCTGAAAGGGAATAGTCTTACTCTGACTGATTACAGTATGACCCTATTTTATAAGCTATTACATAGCTATTTCAGTCCATATGAGGCTAGATGAATGATACATAAAAAAAAAGCTAAGTTGTGCCAGCCCACAAGAAAGTTATTTCAACCGAGCAGCCACGATTGGTTGGGGAAGATAGTTTCAAGATTTGCGGATAGAGGGTGTCAATTGGCTGGCAACTACAACCGGAGCCGATACTTCTTTATTCGAGTAGCTCCTCAGTTGTATTCATGACCCCGTTAGAGACCCACTGCTTCACTGAAATATCTAAAAGAGGCGGGGATCAAACCTTGGACGTCTGGATCTGGGACCAGGAGCTCTGACTGCTAGACCACAAAGGTGGTCATCCTAAGGATACATGCATAGGCTAGTACTAGATTTAATCTAAATCCCGTACATGCATATAGTTTCAAGGGATCTTATCTTCATGACTAATTCAATATAGCCAATCACCATTGCGAAAATGACCATTTCTGTCGAAACTTTTGGTAATAAAATGTAAAATCAGTTAATAAACATTACTCACCATTGTTATAATAGCTCTGGAACGTATATACATTACATATATAAAGAAATAAACTAATTTTCTAATTTGGAAGAAGCTTGATATTGGTGAAGCTAAGCCTATGTCAAGGAATTAATTCCAAATTAGAAAATCAGTTTCCTTCCTTGTATATATAAAATATATCTCCTTACCACAATTACTAGGAACATTATTGAAAGAATTCTACATTATATACTCAGGGGCCTATAACAGACCTTGAGATTTGTCACCTTTTTTTTTATCATTATTTGATGGAATATTCCAGCAGTTAAGATGGCGTTCTCGTTTAGCTGGGGATCTATTTAATATTTTTTACTCTTTAAAGTGGTTTTTTTCTGTTTTCGTAAATATTACTAATAATAAATGATTAAGCGTTTAAATGTTTTTATTTGCTTGGATCAATATCAGATAGCTGGTACGAAAGCTAGGTCCTTATCACTTCCTTAGTTTATTTTATGTTACTTAAACTATGCAATGTTACTTAAACTATGCAAGATAAATTATTACTTTGTACAACAAGTGAAATATCAACTTAAGTCAGTGCCAATGTTTCTCGTTTTCTAAGTTAAATTTTTTTTCTAACTGTAACTTAAGATTTTTTATAGCTTAAAACATTATATTCTTGATAAATTTTGATGTTGCTATGGGGTTGGGATGGAACAACAGAACAACTGAATGGAAGTGGTTTTTGAGCTGGAAAAAGAAATAAAATAATTAATTGACGAGAAAAAAAACTTTGCTAAAAGAAAAATGAAAATATTTCAGTCGAAGTGAAAAGTAAAAGTTTAACTTTCTTTTTTTTTTTTTTTTTT
>CABEEJ010000002.1:592394-603934 GCA_901482245.1 Timema douglasi | reverse complement strand
CCACCGTGGTTCGTATTCCACGTTAAACTGTAGGTCCTCCATTTCATCTCACAATCACCCTACCATTACACATTAGCGTAAGTGCGTATAACCCGAACGAGTAGTAAGACGTGGTGCTATTACTGAGTAACTAAGCAAGCTGTCATATACTGGACATCAACCAAACTTTAATTATATTAAGCTGAATATTTCTATTGATAGTTAAAAAACTGTCATTTGTACAATATTTGATTGTATTTAATGATCATTAAAAATAATTTACTAATTTTAATAGGAGGGTACTTAATTCTATGTTCAGCATGTTTGTTTCAATTGTTGTTTCCATTTGTAATAACAGTCAATTGTATTAATGTCATCCAATTCGATTTAGTAAAATATATTAACCCATTCCACGATACTCACCATTATCTGTTGGAATAAAATTCATTAAAAAAAGAAAATTGAGTTATTCATCATGGCTCCGGTTAATCTTATCTGCACCTGGAGGTCCCGAGACTGGGGAACGTCTCTAAGACCCTCCTAATTTTTAATTCCGTGAGTTTATCAGACAATTCTATATCACCTGCTAAAAAAAAGTATAAATATAAATGATATAATCCTAAATGTATTAAATATGATTGTAGCTTGCAAAAAATTCATTTCAATCAATCTCTGTCCACACATAGTATTTTATATATACATTATGTATAGATAGTCCATAATTTTATTATATGAATAATATTTCAGAAACTAAGATTATTCAAACCATAATAAAATGATGTTCCATCGTATTTGATATTTAAATGTTTAAATACTTTAGTAACTATCTGAGAATCTTGATTCATAGGCGTAGCTGTTTATTAAAGTAGGGGACATAACTAAACATTCTTCACTTAAAATTATAAAATGAAAATTATTTCGTACTAAAATAATAACAGGAATCATAATGGTGGAAACTATTTCACGAGTCATATAAAAATGTAATCTTGGTCATTTATGCATTGTTTCAAATAGTATCCTTAATTTTGGAAATAGAAACAATTCACTGTTTATTTTGCAGTACTAAGTTTGTTCCATTTGAAATTGACACTGGGAAGCACGCATCCCCTCACCACCTAATTAACGATGTTGTTCCCGCGAGTATTTACTTTATACTTTAAAATCTAAAAAGGTTAAATTTTGATTGAGTACAATCCAAGTATTGAGATGTTTGACTTAAGCAAAATATACGTAAATTTCCGGTTAAATTTCGAAAAAGTTTGTTACAAATGTGTATAAATTATATTGCATTTTATTACTGTGTGAATTATTAATTTTATGGATACCTTAACCTAGTATGGATTTTTACTAGCGTTCATATTGGGAGAGTATGGGAAATCCAAAATTAAGGTGAGTTAGCTTCCCCTAAATTCAGCCTTCCTCATCCTTAACATATAAGCGTAACTAGCGGATATACCTATAACCTGAATGTGCATTAAGACGCACTGCTAAAAATACAAACTAGAATTCTATAAAGTTAATAAACGTTTTATAAGATATGTATTTTTTTAATACTAAAATGAAAAAAAAATGGACGTCCACTATTTGATATTGCGCAATTCATAAGTATTGGCTATAGTCACTTGAATGATATGGTTATTTATTGATATTTTTAATAAGGAAGGGGTGGACGGAAGACAATGCTTATGGATATTTGAACTTGATTGGTTTGAGCCTTATTAATTTAATTTTGTATTATTTATAGTTTGTGCTCTAGATCCAAATATAAATATATATTTGCTAAAAAGATTATTTTCATACATTCCCAAGAGTTTGTTCTTGACTATAAAAACCTTGTATACACTTAGAACATCAAAAATATATCATATATGGTTATATTCCCAAACAGTATTTTTATTTTGACACACATGGTGAGGAAATATTTATTGTGTGTGTGTAGGTCTGTCTGAACTACTTCAGCATTATGCAAGAAGACTTCCTCTATTTGCTATTGCGCAAGTTTTACCGCTCAATAAGCGCTTCTAGACCAATACTAACACAGATCCTTGGTTCCATGCGCCGGTTTTGTGGCAATTCGATGAACGGGAGGGTGGGGGGGGGGAAACGGGGGTACTGGCGAATAAACACTAGGGATGGTCTAATATAGGCACATTCATGTACGAAAGGACAATTTTGATGAGTCAAGGATCCATTAATTGATTTTATGTCAATGTTGTTTGGTTTGAATGTATTTTTGAATGGTATGGCTACGTAAAAATAGGATTATATTTTTACGCGTGTTATAAAATGGTACGTAAAAACATATACAGCCTATGTATGAGTTTTGGTATAGTATTATAGCCTACACTTTCTTCTTTTCTTGATGTGTGGAACAAATTCATATCTCGTTATACTTTACACATACTGCTTTTAATATGACAATATGAACAAATGTGTTAGGGCATACCTTTAAATCGTTCTCCAGAAGATATAGACATTAATTACAATATCTTGTAGAATATAAGTTCGTTCTTTGGTTAGGGTATTTATAATAGTTTGGAATTCATGTGTATGGGTTGTCCTTCATATTATTTAAACACAATTTATAATTATATGTATCTTGTGCAGGATAGCTTAAGTCAGTTTGAAAGTCGTATCCTTACTTGATTTTTTTTTCTCCTCAAAGTACAAACACATTTTTTACTGTTTAACTTTATTAAGAGATTTTATCAAATATTTTAAAATCTAAAATCTAAAATCTAAAAAAAAATTCATATAAGATTTATTATATCTTTAATAAATACATTACATATTTTGTAGGACTTAGTTATTTTAATGTATCTAAAAATATAGTAATGCAGCTAAAAACCAGTTCAAACAATTCCTATAATTATGTTTTTTATGTATTTACTTTGAATATTTATATTTTAAATATATGAGAATACATTAATTTGTATAGCTTGTGCGTTCATTTTATTTTCTTGAAACGGAAACTAACATTTGCATTTTTACAACTTTAGTAAACAATATTCTATGAGTTTGTTTTTATAAGAAAATTGTTTTTACATGGAATATAAATAATCATCTCTTCCTTAAAAAGAAAATGTCAGAAGTCTTCATGACTTTCAGATTGTAATATATTTTTTGTTTGAAAAAAAAAAAAAGAAATTGTATATGTAAATTATCCATCAAAGGCAAACGTATCATCCCTTCTTTTCATTCTCTTGTAAGTTACCATTCATAATACAAGTGACGACAAACACTTCTCTATAAAATTGTTGTAACTGAAAAAGGAGAGAATGTATACATTTTCATCTTGTTTTATTTCTCTCTCCAAAGCGTGCACAAATTGCAAGGGTTAAAAGTGTGGGGGTGGGTTAGAACTTCTCCCTCAATTTTCCTACCTTGCCCTAAAGGCAAGAGAACAAATTCGCTTCAGTGGCGTTTTAGGCCTGCTTGTAATCTTACGCCGAGCACCCCCGACTCAGGATTGAGAGAGGGTTGGAAGGTTAAAGGAGGTTGGGGGGGAGGGGGTTAGAGGGTTGGGGTAAGATAGACTAAAGGGTGGCGTCCAGAGAGAGAGAAAGTGTTTCAGGAGGGTAACTGGGCTAGAAGGGGTTGAGACGAGGAATTCCGCTCATTAGAAGAACACGTAATTAAAAAAGTCGCCGCCGTATCTCTAGTGATGAAAAAAAATGGGGGGAAAAAATCGCGTAGAAAAAAAGACACCTTTTTAGATTCGAGGAAAAATGGGTAAGATAGCAAAAGACAAAAATATTTTGGAGTGTGTGTCTTTGTTCTTTTGTACTTTGCGTTTGTTCGTGTGTTATTTTATTTTTTTTATTTAATGCTGCATTTAACCTCTTTTATATGTTTGTGGATAAATATGACACCCTGATAAAAGAGTTTTGATATCTTAAGTCTTGGTGGGAAATAACTTGTTTTGCATAAATAAAACAAATATATAAATGAATTAGGGTAATACAAACAATTTTATTTGTATCTATATTATTGTAATTATAATGAGTATTGTAAGGAACTATTATTATTCTAATCATTAAAAGTTATCTTAGAAAATTTTGATCAAGACTTAATAATTAATTGTAGCAACTCAAATAACTTTTTAAATACGTTTCCTCAGTCAAAATAGTTGGCTAGTTAGTATCCCTCTGGTTGTCGTTGATCGAGTGGTCAGGTTTCGAATCTCAGCTGAGTGGACTTATGGTGATTTAAAACATATCATTTTACATGTGTAATTTACATACTCTTTACAATCAAATGTGGTTACAACCCTACTCATCACTCCCACTTTGATTGGATAGTTGATTAATCTTATGTGAACATACAAGTATTTGAATATTCCTCTATTTAAATAATATCCTTATTAAAAATGTGTATTATTTTAATTGGTTTTTTATATATATTTTTTTCAATTTTGGTCGCACGTTTTATCACAAGGTCTACAACTATCTAATTTAAGAGTTAATTGGATTGATTGAAAAGATACTTGACCATACAATAAATAAAAGTTACTGTGTAAAATATCTTTCTCAATGCAGAGTGTCAGGAGTGAGCATCAAGATCTAGAGTCGGATTAAGGCACACAATTAGGGAGGCAAGCTCATCCAGATATTCTCAAAGATTTTAGGACAAATAAAAATACTTATATTGATATGTAACTAGCCATATATATTTTTTTAAATGTAAATTTACATTACTAAATATTCTAAACACTTTTATCAAGGTGAGATATTTTCATTTATTTCAAAAGTTTCTCAAGAAAATATAAATATAATATCAAGTATATTTTAAAAATCTTATTTTTTCAGCGAAATTCACTTGACATATATAGGCAACATGTACAGCTATTTAAGTAGCATATCAGCTTTTTATGTTGAATCTGAAAATTTTATTTAACCTGTATTCGTTATCTTTCAATAAAAAATATCCTGCTATGGCGGAAGTAAATCTAATTCAACATCGGTTCAATTTACGGCGTCCATCAGCATTTCTCTCAGTCACATCAAATCTACTGAACATCTCATTCTCTTTGTGTTCTTTAATCCTTCTCTTTATGTCTACCTTTCAATCTCTTTCCTAGTATTTCTTTTGTTTTTATCTTTTGCCTCTATTTTTGTTGTAAGCCCAGAGGAAAGTATCCGTGAAATTAAAACGAACATTCCATCCAGGCAAAAAGGTATCAGATCGAAATATATTTATTGATTCAATGCCTTACCGTTCTTCATTTCTACACCATTACCTTGAGTTTCGTAGTGATTTTTTTCAGATCTGAGATTTAAGAAACTTCTCTTTAATTGGTATAGTATCTACTTAAGCTATTTTAAAGGAATTTTCACTTAGAATTTGTCTATAAACCTAGCCTTTAGATATAAAATTACCTACAATTACTTGTATGTTTATAATAAAAGCAAAATAACGCTTTAGCTTACAAGCTGAATGGATAAAGTTAATTTTAAGAACTGTAATAACAATAAAAAAAATTCTAGTGGCTATATGCAGCACATTTTTAACTTGAAGACATTACCCATGACTTTTCAAAGGGCATGTCTATCGATTCATTGTTTAAAATTCAGGGCACGGGTTGTCATGAAACTTGTGATTGTGCATTTTTTTAGAAGCATTCTAGTAGCTGTCACCCTGATATAGGTTGTTTATGCTATATATGTTTCAGAACAGTCATGCGGGTAGTTTCTGTAAACTTTTAAGGTTTAAATAAAGCTATAGCTCTTATGATTGTATTAATATCCAGGTACTTTTATTGTCGTGTGGATGTTTTTCTGTTATAAAGAATTGACTAGTTGTAATCACCTTAAGGTTGGGATGTAGGGAATGTGAGAACAGGTAAGTGTTTTTGCGGTTTTTATGACAAAACAATATTAATGGTAAAAATAAATCAAGCATTGCTTTCATACAAACATAAGAGTTTATTTTTTTCCACATGGTGATATCAACAATTGTTTAATATTTATCATGGGCATAGTGGTACTTACTATCTAACAAACTATTAAATTGAAGAGAAAAAGTTTTAATGATAAAAAAGTTTTGCTATAAAAATTGGATAAACGCATACCTTTCCTCGCGTTACTTACATAGTCACCTTAATACACTGTATTATTACACATCTTTTCCTGAAAAAAAGAATAAGAATTTGTTCGCTCTCAATTTATATTAAAGTAGATATCCTAAGGCTAAACGTATAGCTGCTAAATGTTATATAATACTGTGATGTGAATATAATTGTATTCCTTTTAACGGTATCAAAGTGTCTTACAACATATTGCATATTTGAAATTCGTATGATATTCTAGTGTCTTTAAGGGTCACGCAATTTCTTTTCTATTTTATAATTTATTTATTTATTTTGTTAACCTCTTTAAATTAATGTTGTAACAAAATAATAATAGGCTCTAGGAAGAACATAAACGTTGTATAGGACGCATTTATTTTTCTGTATACGTATAGCCTGAAGGTGAAGCGAGACTCCGTGATAAAATAAAAATATATGAAATTAGAAGTGGATGGTCCATAAATGTAAGAGATAAATTCTACGTATTTTATAATTAGCTCTTATTTTGTCAATATTTTAAACCAAAAAACTCCTGGAAATAAAACACCGTTATTATCATGCCAAAATATTAGAAAAATCACTTAAGATCTTTCCACAACATAAATAAGGGAAATATAGATCGAGGGATTTAATATATTTTCACTTTCTCTCGACACCTCAGAGGGAAAGTATTGTGATCACCGAGAAAATTGAACTCGATATTTTGATAAATGTTGGCGTTTCATGACCCCCTGAAACCGAAAAAGTTGTTTTCGCAATGCCATCTGTCTGTACCTCAAGCTTGAGCCGATGCTATTTTATCAATTGGGCTAAAACTTGGTTTCTGGGATTTTCATTGGGTTTCCTCAAGGGTTCTTTGGAATTAGATATCTAACTATAAAATTAAGGGTGGTTAACTAAAGGGAAAAAAGAGAACAAATTGATTTTCTCGAAATTCATATTAGGAACAATTTTCCAATTTTCATAATTTCTCTGCAACTATTTGAGATACAAAATAACTTTGAAAAATTGTGAGACTATTAAAGATACAAATCTTTTATTTGAAATATATTTTTATAAAACCAATTATTTCTGAGATATTAGAAAATATATATAATATTTTAACTAAGCTATTTGAAAATGAATTTAATTCTTATGTTCCTTGGTATCTAAAGATGTATCATTTTTCTCAATTTTTCTTTTACAGCGTTCCTATTTTATAATGCAATAGAGTAAGTAAGTAATAGTGTATATAACTTAATTTATAATATTTGGTGTGGTATATTTATTACAGTATATTTCGTTTCACATTTCCTACGAGTTTTTTTTTTAGTAAATGTCTATTTTAAAATAAAAGTGAGATAAAGTTAGTGCGGTTCACCGTACTATTTAAGATAATCATATGGAATCGAAACATCGCTTACAATTGACAACGCCACAAAAAATTATAAAAAAACCAACGGGCCTTTTAAGATTATTACAACTATTTCCCGCTTTGATGGCCACATGGTCTAAAAAGCGCTACACTCGCAGTGCACTATACTACTGATTACGGAGAGAATAAGGTTCAATTCTCAGTTGAGTGTAATGAGGAGGTATCTCCAAAAGAGTATTCTAATCTCTCAATGCAAATGCGGATTCACTTCCTTTAAATGTAACATCCCTAATCCCTTAAACCTTTAGCGTGATTAGTACATAAGTTTATAACCTGAACGCCAATACGAAGCAGTGTTAAAAATATTACTATTCTACTATTAAAATATACATTTAAATCAAAAGTATACACACATTTACTTTATTTTACAATATTAGGAACACTTAACAAAATCCTAAACAATAAGTTTTAGGGATTTAGTTTATAAATATAATCCTAAAGTGATATTTAAACTAAAGTAAATATGTTTGAAAACAATTCCTTAATAAACTATTTAAATTTCATGTAAACGCCACGTCATTTCGTTTAAAAAAAGAGTTAAATAGACAATTTTGAATATATGATAAATAAATATATATAAACCGGTTCTTTAATTTAAAGCAATGAAGATTTTTCTATATTTCAAATTGTAGGGTAGCTGTTCAATTACCTACCAAACTATTTATAATACATTCTCCACGCCATCAATGGTAGGTACGGGGGATTAAGATGACACATAAAATAGTACTGTTGTAATGGAGTTGACCTTGAAATGGTATATATGAATCAAAATAGTTTGGACACAGATTTAAAAAAAACTGTCATCTCATGCAAAGATTTTCTTGGATATTCATATAGTTAATAACTAAATTGATTTAAACTTGAAGGCTATCGGTTAGGTAGGTCATATAGCTATAATTTTGGTGTTACTATATTTGCCCCAAGTCTTATCTTACCAATTAATATAAGGATTGTTAATATCAATTATATGTTTTTTGTAACTAATTTACAAACATATTTTTAGCTGGAAATGATTTGAATTTGAACATATATACATCATATTTTAACATTTGTTGAAACAAAATTAAATTTTAACATCGATATGTTTGCTTTTTCAGTTATTATTTCAAGATATTATTTATTATTTAAAAAATATATACCTATTTAATTTTAGGGAAATACAACAATTACCGAACAGTGAGAAAAATT
Organism: Timema douglasi; assembly: GCA_901482245.1. Classification (NCBI taxonomy): domain Eukaryota; kingdom Metazoa; phylum Arthropoda; class Insecta; order Phasmatodea; family Timematidae; genus Timema; species Timema douglasi. The sequence continues at coordinate 595,286 of CABEEJ010000002.1, read as the reverse complement.
CTTCAAAAACTCAAGTAAAATATTTAAATGATTTAAAATACAATGTTACGAATTTTAGCCAAGCGAATACGCATACTCCACTTAAAATATTCTCGTTTCTACATTAAACTTCTTGCATAAATAATTATTGCTTTGACATTTTATAAATGACTATCATTTATTCCCTTAGAAATTTCCCCTTTAGGTGCATCCACGGTGATCTCTACAGTAGGAAAGTGCGCATGCTCCCCCCGTGTCTCCTCTACCCTCTACCCTCTCTACCTCCTCCCAAACGCTGGGGAGGGTGTAGCCTGGTTGCCATGGAGATCTCCACTGTGTGGACCGACCCTAGCAACGACCTAGTGAAGGGAGGAGGGAAATAAATCCATATTCCAATCCGCGCACCGCGCCACTAGCAACAAACCATTACAAGGAGAAAGAGAGAGAGAGAGGAAAAGTGAAAGAGTGGGGAGGGGAGGTGGAAATATGTGCTCTCCAAGCACACGCAACGACCACTTGTTGTGTAAGGTACAGACATGCCAACAAAACACTGGATAGCTACCTGTTGTCGCTTTTTACAATCAAATAAACCATTCCTAATTATGTTTAGCAGAAATCTAATCAATATGATTAAATGTGGGAGTGTAGGGAACACAAGTTAGGTGATTTTTTACAGTTTTTATATCAAAACATATTTTAACCAAAATAGATAAATTAATTCTCTAGTAGAAACATTGTTTAGTTGGCTACTTATGGCGAACTCAGCAACTGTTGTTGAAAATCTGTCAGTGTGTCATGGAGTTTAATCACGGCTTTTTCTTTTCATTAGAAAAGTTTTTCCTCCACTGCCACTATGCTCATGAAATATATTTTAGAACTGTTGATATCAGTATGTGAATAAAATTAATGTTTTCACCAAAACATTTTTTTTTTTACCAAAAATTAGTAGTGTCATAAGAAACTGCAAAAACAATTCCCTTAACTTACATTAAAACACATGTAATTTTATCCTCACCAGTGGTTTCCTGATCTAACGCGTTAAACTCGTGATGGTCCTGGATAGCCAATTATGGGTGATCGGGGATCAAATACCGGTCGTGGTTACCGAGCGTGTTTTTTCCTAAATGGTTTAGTACTCTTCCTACACATAAATGTGGGTACATTTACACATATATGATAACTTTATCACCCCTATTCCACTAGAGTATAAAAGTGAAGGTACAACCAAAACAGATCCTAAAACCCTGTGAATAAAACAACTGAAATTTGGACTGAAGATAAAATTTATGCTACTCAGAAAGATTCATATTATTATAATTGACACTTGTTAACTCAGGTATCTTATTATAAGTTGGTAAATTTTTACAATGCAAAAAAAGTGTTTTAATTTCTTAAACTACGATTCAGCGTTAGTTAAACATTGGCTTCAGGATTCTAATACGCGTCATCCTATCTACTAATACATTTAATATGGAAAATATTTTATATAAATCCATCAAAAATCCATATATAAAATGGCACATGTTTGTGTCAGTATTAATATGTGTAATTATGTGTTATACAATTACTCAAAATAGAACTTTAATCAAGATAAGTTATTTAAGTAGAGTTCTCAATAGTGTTTATATTGTTTAAGGGGCTTAAATTTAATCACTAGTAATTCAAAATTTAAAATATAAAATACTTGGTTTAGCTGTAGACACAAACACTAGCACCTTTGATTTAGGTAGCATATAGCATAGTTTCACTACATAATTCATCTAGGAATGTTGTAATTGAATGCATCGTTGAATTAAAATTCATGATCATTCCTAACGAAATAATTTATGGCCGATATAAATAATATACAAAGATAGTGACAACAAAGCGTTACCCATACTGCTAACTAATATTTATCAAACAAGAACAGAACCAATTTCTCCAAGTGATAATCAAACCAGGGGTATAAAGATAAGTAAAAAGATAAGTAAAAAGTTGTTTTATAGACCGAACTATATTGTCACAATACATGATTATTGTGATAAGTTAATTTACAACTAACTTATCTCCCGTGCTTAAAGTGACAGGACCTTCAGTTCAGAAATTAATAATAAAGTAACAATTGGTGGTAGAATATATTTTGGTGAAGATATTTATTTTAAACATTTTAAAAACAATGCTTAGTTACAAATACAAAGGGATGAGCATTTATTTAAAAGTTGTACTTCCCTTGAAACTTTTTGGAATGTCCTTGGTTTGGAATACTCTTGAAATTAAAGGCCTCTATAAGCTATTTCAAGTAACTTACTCCGGATTAAAAAAAAAATGGATGCCTCTAAAGCTACTAGTAGTTTCAATTACGTTAAGAAATGACAACAATGGCACAAGAATTTAGATCAGGACTTTTGAGAATCAAATAGCCAAAGCTATTATATTTGTTTTAGTGAGTAATTACTCGCATCTACATATCATATTATGAAAATTGTAAAATGAAACTTGGACACAGGAATAGCAGTATCATATCGGGTTCGATTCTTGTGTCTAGGTATTATTTTTCAATTTTTAGAATCAGAACTTTTGGATTGTTTGGGTATGATTCCTTTTTCAATAATATCATATTTCACTCAATTGAATTTGATTCAGTTATCGGGGCGTATTCTGTGGACAATCATCACTTATAGATTTGTGATAAATATGAATTACATATTTGGAAATTGTTTTTAAACGGATGAGAGTTTAGTGAATACTTCTCCCAAACACGACCAAATAATTATTTCTTAAATTAGTTTGTGCCACGGGTTTTACTACCTGCCCAGACTATCCACAATTTGCGCAACAGTACACAGCAAGGCCAGTGTGTAAAATACCCAGGAGGAAGACTTTAACAAATTTCCAGGAGCAGCAAATTCTTTCCACGTGAGATTAATACAACCA
>CABEEJ010000002.1:546747-588580 GCA_901482245.1 Timema douglasi | reverse complement strand
CCCCCCCCCTCCCTATTTGCTTGTTCTTGATTAATTTCTAGAAATATTATTGAACAAGAACTAGTAGAGTTTCTTTCCTTTTTCTCATTTGAAAATAAGTTTTTTTTTCCCTTATTCTTGGTGCTATAAAACAATATTGCGGTCTTTTTTTATTCAATTCTTAATTTATATTGTTATTGTAAAGAGAAAACATAGACATTGGATGAAATAGTTTATTCTGGTCTATCATTCAAAATGGGAAGCTTGGGAGAGTAATATTGTATTTGGCCAATTTTAAAGTGTTAAGACACTTACATAACAATAGTGCGAATGCAAATTTGGGTTCATTACTTTTTTTTTAAAGGCACCTTAAGCTTGCGTAAATTTCATTTAAATCCTTTTTAAGGATGTATAATTAAAGTGGAGTACAAAAAGTTTCAGTTTAACTACAATTATTACGATTGTAAAGGAAATAAGTAATCATACCCTAACTAAGGGCTAGATAGATGCAATATAATATTTATCTTGGAATGACCATACAAAACTAAATAATAATATTTTGCTAAATTAAAAAAAAAACAACGTTGAAACATAACACAACATAAGAGAGAGAGATGGAAATGGAAATCAAAGATAAAAAAAAAATCCGCGCAGTGAAACTATTACTTCGCGTAACCTCAACACTACCTGGAGCCCCACGTGTAGCCCGTTGCCCGATCCTCTCTCTCCGTGCCCACGGCAGCCATCATGTTAATTAGCATCAAAGATAAAACAGTCGGATGAAACTTTACTGAACTGCGTAATAGAAGGGAGCCTCCCTCTTGTGACGAGGATCGCTAGAGGCCTCTAGCGTGTTTTGAGAGAACTTGTGGTTTCAGGTGTACAGCGCTAGGTCGAGTTGCCAGTAGTAGGAGGCTTTTTTTCGTTCGTATTCAACAACTTTCATAGTCTTTTTTTTAACTCTTCATTGGTCAAACGAACACTTTTCACGTTATTGGTCTGGTTCTGACAAATTCAACGTGTATTTAAATTACTAAAATAGTAAAAAAAACCCATTAGATTAAACATGATACTTTTGGGGATATCTTATTATATATATTATGAGATTTACCTCCCTGTAATTCTCATCGGTTTATGAACTCCCTCCCTTCCTAGGTAATAAGGGATTTTTCTTGTATAGTCATTTTTTTTAAGGATAAGACAGGTCTTTATGTGTGATGGGGTGGATTTTTTAAATTGTCCCATCCTTATCTTATAGACAAGTTGACAAGCCCGTCAAGGTGCAAAATTAATACTTTTTTCTACATATTTGTCGCTCGCTGTTAGCGGTTGAGAGCCCTTCGGGGCTGGTGTGTGCCGTATATTTTGAGGTGTGTTTATCTATATAATGCTAATGTCGATGTTAAATAAAATATTATTTTAAAGTAAAGTGGTCTAAGTAAGAAGAGAGAAAACCCCCCATTTGGGTAAAGTTGTCAGTCTTGTAGACTCAAACTTACTGGGGTTCGAATTCCGGTCAGATATACATAGGTTTCCCTCTCAAAATAATCCTCTCCCCGTGAACTAGGATATGCATAATCTAAATTAACTTCACCTCTATTCCTTTAGATAGAATATTATGTAAATATCCCAAATGGGGAAAAATATATGATAGCTAAAAAATAAATATTTAAGCAAATTTTGTTGTATTTTGATAAAGTTTTGACACAACATATTAATAAGCTCAAGACAATATCCTATATTGCATTTATTTAAATAAATCTGCAGATGGAAATATGGTCTCCTTTGGGTAAACTTATTGAAAATACACAATTAACTTCGAACCCACTTCAGTGGCTGAATGGTTTAAGGCGTGACTTTTGTGTTATACTGGCCTTATGATGTCGGAGAGATTAGGGATTAATTTCGGTCGGGAACTGAGGGCGGTTATTTCCTAAATTGTTTCCCAGTCTTCTTTCTCGCAAATGCGGCTGGATTACCTCTATAACGCTTCCTTCTTATTCCCTAGGTTCTTAACACTTCATGTATTCATTTCACTTTACTTTATTACAGTTCTAACCAACAGTCACAAGACCTATAAAGTCAGTGTTGAAAAATACAGAATAATATAACATGTAATAACCATACCTAATGAAACTACAACAAAATAATGATTTGAAAAACTAAATGGAGGTCAAAAATCAGTACAGAGAAGAATAGTAGTTGAAATTAATAAATGGTATTACTATTTAATTAAAAACTAATAAAGAAAAATTGTGCAGAACATAAAACTATGCATTTTAAATCCTTAAATAACTCCCTGATTTTAGATCTTATTTTTTGATGAACGTTTAATTCAGCAAATCTAGAGTTTTCACTAAGTATACAACGGTATAGAGGAATAGGAGTTATTAAGAAAAAACCATTTGTTTTATTAGTTAAAGTAATGGCATACAAAGCAAAACTAACATATTAGTGCTTAGATCAGTCGACTTTCTTAAATGAGGATGTATTATATTTAAAAATTCCAAGTAGTTTTAATGAGTGAGATATTATAAGGGCATCATGACATTGAAATTAAAATTCTTTGTCCAGAATAACATCTAGATCATCACTATAAGGGAAATATCTTTGTTATCATTGACCAATTTACAAGTAAAAATATAGGATTAGTCTTCCTAGTAAATGATATTAACTTTGAACACACTGTGAAATGAGGTTTAAGTCCTAAGTTTGCTATTAATCGTCGTCTCACATTCTTCAACTATGGCATCCACAGGGTCTACTCCAGGCTTCATACTTTGTAGGACGTAATTTAAAAAAAGAATTATTTGTACACATTCACTCATCAATGCCCTTACAGTATAGCAAGCTTGAAGCAATAATCACAAACTTTTTTTTTAAGCATCGTTTGTAATCACAGAATAATTTTCTGGGAAAGGGAACACGGATGATAACTCCTGTCTTTGAAGTCTAGAAGCAGTGGTGAGGTGCGGGATTTTGCAAGGGTATACAAATCTGGTTAAATCCATACCTGTGATGTGTTCTTCAACGTTAGTAAAAACTTGTAGTCCAACTTGCCTACGGCTAATGAACCAATATTGTCATTTAAGGGTGTATCTAGTGCTGAGCTTGTGGTTAGTCAAAAATAAACTAAATATATAGAGAGAATAATACAGTTACGGTTTGAACAACGTACGCCTAAGTGGGCAAATACCTTTGTCTTTGAATCAATCTCTTTTGTATAATTCGGTTGAGTTTATTTGGAGATCGTCTTATTTGTATTGTTGTCTTTATATTAAAACAAGTTAAATAAATTATGCTTTGCCACAGAAATATACCAGGAATATCATTTGTTTCTACCTTGAATTTAATATTGTAAGACTCCTGTATTTTTTGGTATGAAATGAAATATTTTGAAATAGACATATATAGATAGTTGTCCATGATAATATTACATCTAACACGCCATCCTTTTTATTGCATGTTTAAAGAAGACCCTGTCTATAAATACCAACATGAAACTTATTCAAATGTTCATATATATAAAGTCAACTCGCCAGATTATGCTTCCAAAAAGTAATAACACATATAAAGATGTATTTCATGAATTTTATTATCTATACACCATATAATTCTAATCAACTTATCTCTATATTATACAAGTGTGTGTTGTTTATATAATGGCTATGACAAAGTTGGTACCTAATTATTGATGGTTTTCATCATTTTATTCTGTGATATTGTTTTCAAATACATGTAAACAACCTACATCACGGCATAATAGATAACTTTTTATTTTATTTTATTTTCTTCTCATAAAAGTCGCTAAAGTAGTTTGTCGTTGTTTCGTGAAAACATTTCTGGTAGATTGTTTCCGATTAGAATGACAGTATAGTGAATCCTTACTCATGGAAGCTTATGTGTTTTGTAATTTTAGAGGGGAATGGGAGATGGTGAAGGGATGGTTGTGGATGAGGGGGGGGGGTGTTTGAAAGTAAAAATGTTTTGTACGAAAGAGCTGTAGGGAGAAGTGAGGGGGAGGGGCCGGGGTGCTGAATAACTGTTGGTGTTCGCCAAAGTTTTGTTATTTTGAACCGCCAACTCATTTGTTTAGTACATTTACCAAACAAGTGAATGCAGCCGAGCTATAGCGGTACATTATGAGTTGTCATGGTTACATCTTTTCCTCTTTGGTATTTCGACTGATGCAGACATCCTCTAATTTAATTTATACGCTGCTGGTATATGTTTGTTTGTTTGACGGCGAGGGCAGGCCACATGAACAAATTGAACTTTTATACATAAATGAATTGACGTTAATTAGTTTTAGGTTTGTACGATCTAATTTGTTTCCATATAAGTTTAATAGTCTGACAGTTTCACAAGTACAATTAAATTGTGTTAATATTGATGTCCATTTCAAAGCCGTACGCAAATAAAATAATACTCATCTTTTATTTTGCTTTATTTTGCTTATGTTCATAGTCTCTTATGATTTTACTAAAGTATTCCAAGGGGTGGTAAATGTTCTTACCATTACATACATGTTTTGTTAAACGTTAAATACGGTGTGGATTGTGTTTTTACAAATATATTTATAGTAAAATTATGTCTCAATTTACACATTAATTAAAATAATTTGTTAAAAATGTCGGAGATCTTCGTTTAACTTGATCAAAGCCCACTTCGGTGGCCGTGGGGTCTATCTCGCTAATCTTACAATAGAGTAGACAGCCTAAGACGGGGAGATCTAGGTTAGAATCTCGGTCGGGTGAACTGAAGATGGTTTTTCCTAAATGGTTTTGAGAGGGGTGGCAAATAACTAAAGCAGATGGAATGTTCTAGAACACGAATGATTTTGTTAATATTATCTGTGGTCCATAGGGCTAAAAGCAGGTGGAAACGAAGAACCAGTGGGGAGAACATCATCTCGTCTTACATTAAGTTTGGTAACCACGCGTGTTTAAGTAAACGCTAAGAAGTAGGTGATCAGTTTCACATATAAGAAACTTAAGCAAAACAAAAAGGAGGAAGACGATGAAGGGTGGAGCTATGTTTGGGGGAAGGTCTAGATGGGTGCAAAAGAAGGTCTAGGAGCTACTCTCCACCAAAATCTCTCACTACTTGCTTACTTACACGTCTTGAAACTTTTAGTTTGTTCTGGTTAAGCAAGTAGGTATTTCCTCTTAGTCACGTTTAGCTTTGATTACGGTTTACATGATCACACTTGAAATAACTTTATCGTAACCATGGCTTAAAATTACTGAGAGCTTAATCCTAGTTTTTTTATAATCAATAATTATATTATTTTATTTGTAGCTTCTATGGTATTCTTAATATTTCCCTTGGTCTGGTTAAATTATTAAATAAAGCATATTGAATATTTTTACAGCCTTACATATATGTAATATATTCTGTATATGTAAAATATAGGCCTATGTAATATATATGTGTATATGTGCACTTATATATGTATGTATTTATTCATATCAGTAATGGTACTCGCAAAGGGAGTAGAAGTGAAGAAGATAGAATTTATAAAAAAAAAATGTCATTTTATTTGCGTAGAGGTAGAGTAAGAAAACATTCAGATTGAAACACTCTGAGTAAAGATTGGTGGGATTCGATCCTTGACCTTTCCAACACCAGAAAACATGGGTAGAGCAGGCTAACGTTTATCCCATGTACCCACCAATGCGAGACAGTAAAATTAATCTATACATCTTTTTCCTATCCACGGGCTCAATTAATAGGGAAATTGATTATAGGTGTAGAGGGGGATTTTCTTTGTTACTAGATGGCATAAAAATAGTTTTGTTATAAAGTTTATTAAAATATTAAATATCTTCTTTGTTATTAATATGTGGTGTTCTGAGTGAAGCTTATTTGACTATTATGATCAGATACAACCCTTGATTTATAAATTTCACATTAAATACTCAAGAGTGGAACTAATAAATATTTTTAATAGGAACGACTATGCCTGTTAATACTACTTGTAACAAAAATGAAGACCTTTCCTACTTTAGTATGAACAAATACAGTATATTATAAGCGAGAATACCGTAGTAGTGACTTGTACTAATTACATAATACTTTGTGTCTCTTTTTATAAAGATAATATGGTTGGAATAATAAATTATCAATGAGAGCGTTTCAACTATAAATATAATAAAATATACTGAAATAGTACTGTGGGATAGTGGCGGGGAGAATTATTTAAAAATACAAATATTTTAGGTCAATTTGATAGTATTTTACTATATTATTAGTATTATTTTATAGGTTTTGATAAGTATCAAAACCTTTAAAATCTATCTGGTGCTCTCGCCGATCTGAGGACCATTTGATCCAAAGTTCGGTGGGACACCCAGTGGGGCAGGGTGCCGGGGTCGTAATATACCTGGGGTGGACCAACTTGTTGGATAGGTATAGGAAAGAAGGGCAAAAAGGACTTTTAGATTTAGTTTCTTATCCTAAACTTATTAGTGTATTTAAAAAAGAACATAGTTAAAAGATGTAATGTATAGCTAGGTCCCGAGTTACATGTTAGGAATCGGGTTACTAGTGTAAGTAAAAATAGATCTAAAGTGACTAAGTAAAACATGGATATACTAAAGTCTTTTTCGTAACTGTTGTAGTTGTCGGATTCCGTACTTCCTACCAGAATACTATATTTATATGGTATTTAGAGTAAAATCATTTAATGCTTTTAAGTTATTGACTTACATAATTGAGATGTATCTCCCAAAAATCGCATTGCTACCTAATTTATTGACTGGCATTAATGAAATAGATTAAATTAATATTAACGTAACCATCATAGGTTTATAAATGTTAATAAAAGGTCATATTACTTTTGGTTGATTTTCAAAATAATATCCAAAATATCACATGGCCAAATTTTAAATATAACTCTAAGCTAATTAAATTTGTTTGATTTGAGCGATTATTTCATTTATTTATTATTTAAAGTATTTTATCTTATATTTAAAAGGCTTAGTCTTTTTAAACATTATTTAATCCACATGTTTGCTTTAAAATCTATTATTTTTGACAAATTAAACCATTACTATGTTTTCCATATATAAATTATTATAAGAATAGAGCGCCAATTATTGTTTCAAAAATAAACATTTATTTATTAGTATTGTTTCTTACAAATAAATGTTACTAATACTTATTCTTTATTTTCAGGTGAGTACTTAGCTGAATTCTCCTAATGAATAATGTCCAGCCATCATGCCAATGTAAGTTATTTTTTTAAATATGTATAGTTATCTGGTTTCATAAACCCTATTATAATGGGCTACAGAACAAGAACTTTGATGCAGATAAAGTAAAAATTTATAATAATATATATTTCAAAATTAAGTATTTAAAACATGAAATTAATTTTTCTAACTAAGTATTGGCATGGGAGAAGTATTAAAACAAAAGACAAATAGTTTTGAAATAACCTTGTTCCTTAAGTTTCTTGAGCGTTTTATTTTCGTCCACCAGATAACTAGGCCTATTTATACAGGCCTCATTTATCTGGGCTTGGGACTGGAATGGGAAAATAGATCCCCATCGCAGAATTTTGAAATAACAAAAATAATTAATAAATATAAGCCTAAATAAGCTGTATTCCGACCGCCATTAAAAATACAATTGATTTTACACATATTACACAAACTTAATTTTTTTTATGCTAGTGAATATCTTGATGAAAATGCTAATTTGAAAATATGACTGTTATATTTTAGCTAAAGCAAATTTTCCTAGTTACATGCAAAGTTAGAAATAATATTTTCGTGCTCCAATTTGGATAATGAACCCACATTTTGAAGATAATTCATTCCCCAGGTGAGTTATGGTTTAGTTCCATAAATATTTACTCTAGCCATCCTTCAGGAGCATGGATTCTTAACCTTTTTTTGTGCCAGGGGCCTCTTTAGCAGTTTGGTGAAGCATGTGGGCCCCTTCTCAAAATAAGGGTTTTACTTTCATAAAATACCTAAGTTTTCAAAGGAAATAAATTAAATTCTAATAAGGTTATTAAAAGATAAAAAAATATCTGTGATCTAGTAGGCTTAATATATTTACTTAAAATATATTAACGCATAAAATAACAAGACAATACATTTAAAATTCAGTCCAGTTAAAGTTAAATTTGAACTTCTAACACTATTATGATTTTATGTCTACATTTATTATTACATTAAATTATAATTTACAGTTAGATATTAGTGTAAGTAAAGACTTGAATATTTTTCCCATCCATGTTCACATCCTCCTTGAAATTTATCCTATGGTCCCTAGTCTAGGAACCTCTGTTCTAGACACATAGTTAAAATCAGTGATATGGGTAACCTTAACTAGTTTGACCAATAATTAACTGAAGGTATATTGGTCCTTTTTAACTTGACCATTTGGAATTTCATCTGTGCCTATCCGGATGTTTGCTCCACATTAACTGTCAAATTATTTGAGCAATTCTAGTGCAATCTGGTAGGAGCGTTCTTTGAACCTAGGCCTGACAAAGTATGGAGCTTCATGGATGTTCGATCTGGTGACCATTTCAAGGTGGCAGCCACTCGAACGGTGTTTCACTTAGTACCTCATCTCAAAAGATTAAATTTAAAATTCTAAGCAATCGAACGTCTACCTTGGTGGTATTTTTTCTTTTAATTGTTGATATACATTGAAAGACTGACGTCTTTAAATACGTACTTATTGGTTGTTTTCTATGAATATAATGTACCGTACTATTTGATACATTATTTAATTAAATTTAACAAGCCTACCTTGTAGACTATTATTCCACTATGGTATGGATCAGGAGTTTTAAACTCAGGGTCCATGATGACATTTTATTTGGCCCGCTAGCTCATGAAAATTATAAAATAATTATATAATCAACTTATAAAATAGATACGTATTTAGTTTACGTAATTTAAGTTATTTTAAAAATTATTTTAGTTTTTTACGTTAAGAAACGTACTAGGTTTTTATACTAATGTATTTTGAAAAACAAAATTACAAATCTAGTAGACAAGAAATATCGCGTTATCTATGAAAAATCTAATAGGAGAAAACAACAATAGAACACACTTCAATACGAATTTGAAATTTCACCTGTCGGAGACAGGCCTTATCCCTAGTGTGAGTTTAAGAATGTTTTAGTAATAATATTTTATGTATTTTATCCGAATATGAACGGTAAAGTGTTGTGGCCCGCAAACCAACAAGAGACTGAAACTTTGTATCTTGGACTAGAAAGGGTTGAAGACTTCTTGTGTAGACTATCAGATAGAATCATAGTACAACCCACCAAGGTAAGACTGCTACTTTCAGAGTAAATGGAGTGTACAACTGTATCCATACGTGTTATCCGAGGATTTACATTAATGCAATAGGAAGGAAGACATTTTAATTGAGACTAAATGTACTAGAATATGTGGGGATTGAAAGTTGTAAGCGACTTAGGTAAAACAAGTATAATACACCCAGATGGGATTCGAGTTCTGGTTTCAAGTTGACAGAAAAACAGACTATACAAAATTGACGCATTTATCTGCGTTCTCACTAATCATAATTAATATTTAAATTTCCTTATGAAGATTATGATAATAACAAGTATATATTACCATTCAAGTTATTTGTTGTTATACTTTCATTATTAATTATTCAGTGTATTTAATTGTAGAGAAACAAACAAACTCTCAATACAAACACTTCTCGTAATGCTTCACACTGTATTCATTGATGTAGATCTACACCTCTGGTTAAGTGGTCTTAAGCATCAGGCACTCAATTGACTTATTATAAGACGAGGGACGACCAATTTTTGAACATCATCCGTATTAGATGGGGTGGTAGTTCTCTACTGACATGCAATATATAACATCGTCTCTTCTACAAGCTAGTGCGGGTGCATTTTCCCCTATATTGTATGTACGTCCATACCTCAAGGATCAATCTGTTAGTAGTCTACTCCTCCTTCAGTGGCCACATGGTCTAATACATAACTATTGCAGTAGGATGGATTTTCGATGAAGGGGATATCTGAGTTCGAATTCCAGTCAGATTTATTGAGGGTGGTTTATCCTAAATGGTTTTACATTCCCCCTCCAAGCAAATGCAGTTACGCTTCCTCTACAAATTCAAATTGCCTAATGCTTAACACATTAGTATAACTAGTACATATACGTGTAGCCTTAACGGGGAGTAAGACGCAGTGCTAAAAAAACAGTCCATGATTTTATAATAGTGTTTTTTTTAAAGATAAATATACAAAATTGTTTGAATGAAATGGCTACAAACATATTCTATGCCTCAGTGAACTTAAGTTTATATGAGCTCTAATGTAAACGTAATTATTTTAGAAATTTATAAATTCAAACCCAAAAGTTTACCTTAAAAACAAAATAAATATTACATACTAATGAGTAAATTTAATTGGGTTTTGGAGTAGACGCTAATATCAAACCTTTGGGAAGACTTGTTGTTTTTATTTAGTACCTTTGAATACAACCTTTATCGAACTGTTCTTTAGAAACCATCTCTAGAAATAGAGGGAGGGATTACTTTTGTGAAAATCTAATTCGCTAGGATGTGATGTGGCGTTAAATAAAGTTCCGTGCGAACACTAGAGATAACGTTGTATCCCAGAGTGAGAGGTGGTTGGTTGGAGCGGGTGAAAGGGATGGGGGTACGAGATGGCCCGACGTAAGACATATTTGTGAAACTTCATTAATTTCACAGCTTAAAGGGCTCAAAAGGCAATCGCCTTAGAAGGAAGGGCAAGGATGGTTGGATGGAGAAAAAGGGAAGGGTGGTGGGGATAAGAACGAGGAAAAGCGAGGAAGGGGAATTTGGAGATCTTTTGGGGCCTTGCTAAATGGAACATCACATGGTTACTAAGGAAACGTTTTTCAAACGACTATGTTGTCATTTGATAAATATATACTTTTTTATTGATTTTTTGCAAGATATGTATATTGGTCTGGATAATACTATAAACTAAAATTTTAAGTTTAAATTTCTGAAAAATAAGATTCTATACCTCCGCAGCATAGACAATTACTTCGCGTGAGAAAACAACTTTTAGTACTAAACACCGAATTGTAGTTTTAGGATTTGTAATGGATTGGACCCGGAAACCATATCATTCTCATAAAACCATTTCGATATATAAAAATAAAAGGTAGATCCAAATTTATAACAAGACATTATTTTCAAAAACATATCCTTTAATTGATATAAACGCTTAGATTACCTGCTCGTTGATGTAGTTTACAAATTACACAAGCCAACAGGTAACATGGTAGTTGAACAACGAAAGTTTCCAGGCTGCACTTTTTAGCTCCAATTTTTGATAAATATCCTTCAATTGATTAAAAGTTAATATGAGACATATAATACACATAAGCACATATTGCCAAATACCGAGTGCACAGCTATTTTTATTTAAAAAAATAAATAAAACAGAAAATATATAAAAATCCTTTATCAGCTCTCTAATCTTTTTCTTACTTATCTTTGTGTTTGAATAAAAAAAAAGTCTTATCAAACTTCATCTATCATAAAAAAAAAATAATTACGCAGTGCCCAGTGAACTATTCGTATAACGCACGACTTTTTAAAACGACACCTCGGGGGAAATGTTCTTCAATGGCCTTTTGGGGGTGATCCTATTATTGCAAAGGCCCATTTAACTAGAAACCTCCATCTCGACCTCCTTTCACCTCTCACACGAAAATCCTCATAGCCACTAAAACCCTACCGCCTTTCCACTTCTTAACAGCCCGGTTAAACTATTATTGCAGTTATTGCAATCTCCTTAACCCGCGAGCAAGAAGGAGAAGGGACAAGTTGTAAGGGCCATAATCGTGAAGAGTTTTTATGAAATTTGAATAGAGCCGTGAGCCTAAAGGCCAAAAGACGTGGTCAAGTAAGCTCGATGCATATAAGGTTTCCTTAAGGAGACTTTGGGGAGAGGGTCGGTGTGGTTTTAAGCCTCAAGAAAATGTCTTAGAGAGAGTTTTTGTTTTGGAAGACACTGGAATCTGAGTTCGCCAAACTAAAAGTTTTAGTTTAAGTTCTGGTTTAAGATGAGATTTCGCTAAGACTTTGTTGGCTGCTATTTTTTTTAAATAAAATAAAACTTAAGGGGGTGAAGGAAGTTGTCGGGAGCATACTTTTTATTCTAAGTTTTGACGTGTTAATCCAAAGTTAAACACCAAGTTCGTGAGTGGCTGGGATTTTGGTGAACGGATAAAGTTTTAGGGAATTAATGAGACGAGGTTTGATGCAATCTTATGAAAGTAGTTTTGATCAGCATGTGAATTTATTGTTTAACACTATTGAATATATTTAAAATCTAAATATTTTTCTCAATTAATTATTTGTACGACACCACACGAGGAATATTTTGTATTGTAATATTATTAAAAATAAGTAATAAGCTTGGTATTTCTTCATTGAAATAGTTATTTTATTTCACAATATAGGCTTACAAATAAACCAACTATTTTTGACAATAATTTACAAATACGTTATCTTTTAAAAGGACTAAGCAAACACTCAAATCTTGTCCAAACAAAATGTGTTTGTACAAGTTAACCTAAGTTTCATATACACAAGAGAAGCTATCTCCATATGCTAAAATATGCAGTTAAATAAATACACATGTTTACATTGAGTATAAAGCCTAGGTGTATGTTTGTGTATGTGCTGTACACACACGTGTGTGTTACTGCTATAATCACATCCAGACACATGGCACACACACACACATACTCTTACTGAATATTCTAGAATGGCAATATTTGTTAACGTCAAGATCCTCTCACCGGTTTAGAGGAAACCCCTACTATACCCTTGCCTGGGTTTCCTCCCTTAAATAAACTTCCCCTTACAAGTGAAGGTAGTACACGAGGGATGGTGCTTGTGTCGAGGAGTAGAATCTGGGTGAGAGGGAGAGACTTGAAGGGGGAGGGGCTTTTTGATGTAATTAAAATATGTCAAGTGACCACAAGACTTTACCCCTTCCATTTCGTGCACGTGGAGATCGCCCTCATGTGTTTGGACAAGGGAAATAGGGGTAGAGAGGGTCGTCTATATACGTATATATACCAATTTCACCCCTTCTTTCGGCCTTTAGTTGAATACTTCCTTTCTTTCTCTCACGGACTTATCAGTATGAAATAGATTATGAAGGAAACAAGTTATTGAGGCTGACTTGTCACTCTTAGTTCCCCTACGATTCATTCATTTCCTATCCCACCCTGGTTTGTCTCATTTTCTGTCCCGACGAGATGACCCTACAAATACGATCGGGCACTCCACTACCCCGTCATCACCCTCACCAACTCGACGCACCTTGATGATATTGAAGACAAGGGTGGAAAGGTCGGCAAGCCAATATTACATGAGGGGAACAGTTCTGTACGGGCGATGTGAATACTTTTTCAAATGAACCAAGCCTACTCTTTTTAGTCAAACGAATTCCCCATGTACAACCTGAACTCATTTATTAATTTAATATTGCTACCATCACAATTATATCTTGGTACATTCCCGTCAATAATAAATATAATTAATTAAAAGATAGTGTTATATTTGATAACTTGATACTCAATCGTGCTAGTTGTAATTTAGTTACTAAAATAAAACTATAAGAGCATGTCACAAATATGTTTAATTAGCTTATGTAACCGTTCTTCGTGAGGGGAATATATAAGGTAGCTTTGTTATTTTTAGTATATAAATATAACTACAAGAAATAGTAACCCAATCTTAAATTATGTTTAAATATTTATCATTAATTGTCATAAGTTATAACAAAACGCGAAGGTGGTCAAAATAGGGATTTAATCTGAATGGATTTTGAAGCTGACATTTATCTTTAAGATTAAGTTATAACTTCTTTTTACACAATAGTTTGATATAGTGGCTGTTGGCGCTAGTAAAAATAAATAAGAGTGACTGACACAGCATAAATAATAAGCTTAGGAGATAAAATAAATTAGAGATATAAAGTAACAGTTTATATTTTATATAAGGATTTATTAATGTTCAACTATTTTGGCCTAATTCAATCCGCTATTTTGAATTGCTATTGCAAATAAGATTTTCGTTTTTTGACGTTTCTAGGGAACGATATATTAATACCTATTCGATTTCCAAATTTTATATTTCTAATATGTTTAGAAGTGCTCGAATAACTCATGTGGACAAACACATATTACAACTATATCAAATGAATATGTTTTACATACAGCTGCAGCCTTTAAATAACGTATTTATAAATATAACCATGATCATTCTAAACCAAATATATCTAACAGTATATTTAAAAAAAAATGCAATCCATGAAAAACGCAATTATTTGCCTAAGATTGTTCAAAACTCATAGGGCTATGGAAAAATGTTTTTGTAAGGATGTATATAACTTATCTGGGGGAAAAAATGTAAGAATACAAAGAGGGTAAATGAAATAACAGGCTGTTAAAGAAACCAATTGAGCGCCGCAATTGCCTTCACAATTTTACATTTCTGCAAAAACAAAAAAAAGCATATTTTTTAAATTGTTTGTGAAATTTTTATCCCCCTATTTTTAATTCCACTTTTCAAATTTTAATTTTTTAGATTTATTTATTGTGTGTGGTGATATTTGTACGTACATGATTAAAATATTGAAATCTTCTACTACACATATAAGCTTTTTTATATAGCCTATATTAGTTTTTGAGATTTTTGCCACCCTTCCCACCTATTTTCCAAATCTTCATGATAAAATTTAAAAAACTTTCATATTATTCTTGTTATTTAGGATAGCCCATCAACCTTTCTGATAAATTTCGATTTTACTTCAAACCAAAAATAATAGTTTTCCCTATATTTTGGAAGTATGCACTCCCCACGCATCCTCTACTCTTTCCCCCCCAACTACAATCCACTGATACTTGTTTTGAAATTATTAATGTTCAGACTCTTTTAGATATTTAAGTATGTCCTTATACATATATTTAAATATTACAATTTTCTACCATATGGAAAGGATTTTATCCTATTAGTTTAGGAATTTTTTCGCCATTGATGACTATGAGATCAGGGTTTGAATCTTGGTAGGGTGTCCTAGGTAGGTCTCCTTAATAGTTTTCCACTTCCTCTCCAAGTAAATACGGGCACACTTCCTCTATAACCGAGTGTACCTCCTTCCTGACACACTGGCATAGTTATTATTTAAGAGTGTAGCCCAAACGGGTAGTAAGGCGTGGTTCTGAAAACACAAGAATATAACTTTAAAATTCATATCAAAAAACTCTTTGATTTCAAAATAATGCTCATTGATGTGTGTAATAACTCCTTGAGTGACATTTTATCCTCTGCATCAAAGGTCACATTCAGTAGCTAGTCCAGCGTACCGGAATCAGTTCTGTAGTGGTTATTGCCCCAAACCTTCATGTGTTGTCGGCAAAATGGTATATTTCAAAGTAACCTGTTTGCTTGCTACAACCACAATATGAAGCTTAAGCCCCTAATTTGGGGTGCATTGGCTGTCTCCACTCAGCCTTTCGTCCACTTGCCATTCAATAATGTCAGTTGTTCTAAGTGCTACCAAAATAAGAACTTTGGTAGGAAAACAGTTTTTCAAGTCTTAAGTTCAAACACCAATATAAGTTGGTTTTCAAAGAGTAGCAATGTCGGAATGATATTTTAGTTTTTAGGTTCAATAAGACCGAAGATGATGGCTTATACTAAACGAAATTTAACATATAGCCCCTATTGATATGTATGTGAGCTAGAACAAATTATTTAGATCAATTGTAGCCTGATGTTTACTACATCTGCATCCACTATATCCGTAGTTAAGTAAGTATATAATGCACCAGCGCTCTAGATGAGTATAGACAGGGAAAAACACTCATAGATAAAGAACACGTAGAAACAAAATATAGAGATGCATGTAAGCAAATGCGTTTTAATGAGACCAGTTAACAACAAATTCATAAAGAAATATTAAAGCACCAGCCAATTTGTCAAAAAGAGTCTTATAAGGATGGCCTAAAATTAGTGACTCTATTACAAGTAAACAAGTAACCCCACTCATGGAGCTTACACGGTTCGAAGCGCCAATATCTGCGCACAACAGGCAATACACTGTTTATGCTATATACTAGTAGTCCCCTTATAAAATACAATTGGTGAATTAGCCATAAAATAATTACATATAGGCCTACTTGAAAATTATACACTATACAAAAGTAAGTTAATTAGTTGCAACTAATTACTTGAAGGCAAAATAGTATCAGCTCAGGGAAACAAATCAGCATCCCTACTTTAAGGTAAGAAGACTACCCACTCAAGTGAAGCTAGCTTGATCTTTCTTAGCGAAGCTACAAAGGTTTTGAGAAATTGAGAGTTTGTTTCGGTCATATATATTCCGGTCAAATAACAAGCGAAGGTTCCAATTTATGGTTCTAGAACCGAGAACAAAATGGCCTGTCAAGCTACCAATCGGTTTTAGCCTGGATCTTGGAAATTAAATCCATTAAAGTTTAGCGATCAACAAGAAGGGCTAGAAACGGCCTCTCAGGGCTACAATATCTAAAACATACAGAAAACGTGAGCTATGTCAGATGGGCAGAACGACCCACGAGTTGATCACCACAACAAGGTGAACAATAATAATCAAATTACATAATAAACGCGAGCCATTCCAGATGGGCAGAAAGACCCACAAGTTGATCACCACCCCAAGGCGAACAACAACAAGGCGTGAGACGCCCAGATTTATCCCAGGAACGCCAACCAATACCTAACTAGGTATAACCATCAGGCTTAGAACAACATAAGCAGCTCCTTTCATGCCTGAAGGCTCTGCAGACTACAACATGGTCATGCAGGTCGAGGAGTGAGACACACCTTTTACCAAGCGGCTGGTCTTAAGGACCAAGCAGATAACAGTGACACGAGACATCCCTGAAGGATAGTGCAGCCTGCCATAAAAGGTTAAAGATAAACCTACATAAAATAAAATATACCCACGAGAGCTACAGATACCCTCAACGTAACGTGGAAGCAGTTCCTAAAACCTAGATAATGACTGATGAAGCCACCTACTTCCTATCAATCTGAATGTATAACGTTACGGTGAGTTATTTCCGGTCGGTCAGGTCTGTCCGTCGTCAGCATCGTCGTGACCATCTTAGTGCAGTAGATATGATCTGAGTGCCGAGATGTCGAACGTGTAGAGTTCTGGACTAAACAATGTGTCCTTGTCCAGCGAACCATGGTTTTTTATAGCGGCTGAGCCTGATGAACCATGGGAGAGGAGAAGGGGGAATGATGCCCCTTGACGTTCAAATAGTCACGTAGACACGAGTCACGGAAACCGCGTACTACATCGAACCTCGGTCAGTTGAATAGATAGCTCGGGACGATAAAGTGCAGCGTCGCCGGCCGAGAGAATAGTTGAACACATCTGGAGCCGTACTTATTCAGTGATGTTGCCGTGGCGTGGTATGCAACAACTGGAGTTATACATGTATAGATATGTGCACATATTTAGAAATACATACACATTTTATTTAGAGAAATGTTATTCTTGGTAGTTGATTTAGGTCTTACGGGGATTTGACTTGTTAGCCCACTTTAATAATATAAAGAGAAAATAACAAATACGGGCAGAACACTTTTAGGTTTCTTTGATTATGTAGGCCTATTCCAAGCCTAATCTTGCTAATTTTCTTGGTTTTGAAGAGACCCGGCCATTAATCTAAGATATGTATTTTTATTTTGGAGTTATACACATATTTCATCTTTTGATTTAAGGTGGAGGTTATTTGGAAGTTGAACGCAAGAAAATGCAAGTGGTTTTTTTTATAGTTTTTAAAACAAAACTTTTTTTTTTGCCAAAATAAATTTAAAAATATCCAGCAAAAAACTTGGAATTTAATTTTATGTACATAGTGATATCAACAGTTATTGAATATCTGTCATAATATAGCGGCATTCCTTGATAAACTTTTTAGTTGAAGACAAAAAGTTGCTATTAAATTTCAGGACGGCCTTTACAGATATACAATAATGGTTGATCAGCCACGCAAAGGAAATTATATTACGGTTTTAGCTGGAGAATCACTTGGTTAAGTATTAAAAAAAGTATTTATAAAAATTTCCAAAAACACTGGTCTTTTCTCGCATTCCTTTTCACCCTAAGCAACAAACCCTAAATATAATGTAAGGGTAAATATAATAAATCCGAGATAAACAACCCAATATTTCCTCCAGCACGTAAATCTGTTCTTAATGTTTGTTAGCAATAGAACTAAGAAAAAATAATGAGTTAGGGGTCAAGCTGTTGAGGGTTGTAGGCCCACTAAAGTATTCATTATAAATAAACCCAATATTTCACACTTATAATTTTCACATGATTATAATTCAAAGAATCATATTCCTGTATTTTTATATAATTCGTATTGGCATATTATCGACCCAAGCTCTTAGGGTCTCAATATAGAGAAAAAAAAACGACTAAGGAGCACATTTTCAGTTTCTTTAAGTACCTTTGCAAAGCTTCTCAGTCTTGAATTAACATTGTTATCATACAAATGTATATCAGATTTTATTTGATTATTGCCTCTTAGTGGGAGTATTAATCTATTTTGTCTAAATATTTACTATGTAAATGTAAGATCAAATCGTACACCAATTTTGAACGTTACCTATTTTTATGTTTTAATATGTTAAATGAACACATATTGCCCTCTAATATGAAACCTAAATAATCAACCCAAAATACAGTTAATATTTATATTTTAAATTGAAATGTACTTTGTAATAACTCTTTGTATTGCGGTTGATTTGGCTATCAAGTAAGACAGAAAATAAAGTTCTAGATTCAATAGAAAAATACAACATTTATCAACTGGTTTAAAACAAAATAGGTTTAGTGTATTTTGTGTTAAAGAGGAACACACAGACACAAATAGAGTATATGAGTATATCAACAGAAGTAATCGAATCTGCCTCAGGTGGATTTTGTTTTGCTTCAAACAGACCTAAAATAAAGTCTCTTATTTTATTTCTTCTGAAACAGTTTTTAATACATTTAAATCTTATCAAAAATTTAAAATTCCATATAGATGGTAGAGCACACATTTCTATATTAAAGGTGCATCAATAAACAATCATTGAATAAACTCAACTTAAGACAGCGAAGTTAATACTATCACTCACGCAAGGTGTAGGTAGTTGTTACATATTGCGACTAAAAAACCTTATACAAAAATAATATAGTATTTTGGGATTCATATAAATTGAAGCCAAATACCTGTTCCTTTAAGTTCTCACTAGAGTTCTATAACCAATCCACTACATGTAGGTTCGAGGATATTTGAAGCTCCTTCTCACGCGCAGCGTTGGTCAAGCGGGATAAGGTGCCGACCCGTGTCTTATAGTTTTCTGGTGCCGTGGAAATTGAGACTACTTTATGGGTGTACTAAAAAGGGTTTTTTCCTATTAAATAGTTCCCACCCTCTCTCTCCCCAGGCAAACAAGAGCAGGTTTTCTCTAAGATATAACTTCCTCATCCCTAATTTATAAGTGTAAATACCTACATTTTCCAGATACGCTGCACAATATATAAATTTAAAAAAGTAGCTTTTATAGCTTAAATATATGTTAGATGCTCATCTGAAAATTTGGATTATTAAGGAACAAAGAAACACTCACATTCCAATATGCTTTTTCATAACGTAAATAATTTATTTCGACCACACCAGGATTCAAATCAAATATCTAAGAATAGTAGGCTCTGTTAACACGAGGCTAAAAACTTGTATAAACGTTAAAACCAAAATGTGTATCTAACACTATTAAAGGCGTAGAATCCAAGAACCATTTTAAACATTTTTTTTATAATTCTTGATGGCAATACCAATATTCAAACATTGTTATAAGCATCAATATTTTTTATAATGTTCATATTTGATTTAATAAAGAGTAATAAATGTTAAAATTTTATCTTCTTTATTTTTATTCCCTTCTTCTTATTTGATTAGCTTATTCTTCTAAGCCGACATATTTCGGTGTTACTATAGATGTTACACCAGCTTCAGGTCTGAGAAAAACCAATTTAAATATAAAAATATAACGAATAAAAGTTTTATAATAAAATTGTAATTAAGTTGTTAATTAAGTTACACATTAAAAATGGAAATAGTCTATATAGAATAGAAGATATACTAAACATTAAATAAATAATCAATTTATCATAAATAAGGTAATTAGAAGCTTGTTAATTTAAGTGATTATTTATTTAATATCTTACATAATGACTTCGATTCTCTCTAGGTTATTTCTATTCTTAATTTTTAACTTTTTTAATCTTAAAATGTTATTGTCAGATTATCTTTATTCATTATATTTTTATATTTACATTGGTTTTCCTCAGACCTGAAGATGGTGTAACATCTATAGTAACGCCGAAACATGTCGTCATAGAAGAATAAGCTAACATCAAATAAAGAGAAGTGATATAAAAATGAAGAAGATATTATTTTAACATTTTTATAAGCATTTAAGCCAAGATTCATATTAAACACTTTTATAAGCGTCAAAGGAATGCCAGGCCTCCACCGTGGTTCGGATTCCACGTTAAACTGTAGGTCCTCCATTTCATATCACAATCACCCTACCATTACACATTAGCGTAAGTGCGTATAACCCGAACGGGTAGTAAGACGGGGTGCTAATAATAATAATAATAATAATAATAATAATAATAATATAAGCGTCAAGATCAAGATACATGTTCAATCGTTTTGTACTCCCCGGGATATTGTTGGCGAGACTGAAAGTTTCCAGCCGGGATCTATTCCTCCCTCCTATTGTGGCAATGTTGTGGCAGTGTTGACTAACGAGCCAGGAGAGGCTGTTGAAGTGTTTGTATGCGTGTGGTGGTCCTTCCAACTCTAAACACGGACTTCTTTTCCAACCATTAATCACCTTACGCACATAATGTTTGCCTTTTCCAGTCATCTGTACGGCTACCCTCTTGAACATCCTATCAACATTTACACGGTACATGGGTTGTTCTATCATCAATAGGGCGTCGGCAAACTCTTAGGACAGTCATTTACAGCCTTACCTATCTTAAATCTTTACACTAACCTTCCCGCCAAGCCATAGAAGCTATAAATACGAATTTATTTAATAAGACACTTAAAAAAATTGCAGTCAACAAAGACAAAATTTTACTAAATACTTAGCTTTTTTTGTATTGAATATATATTTAAGCTGATAGCTTAAAATCATATAACTTGACTTATGAATACGTTAAAATAGTAGCTTTTCTAGCTGTAAGCTAAGTTTCTTCCTACGAAATCTCTACTGTAGCCTACACGGCGTGTACAAAGTAAAATGTCTACAGGCAAAATTGATAAAACCAACCATTTCCTCAAGTTTCTAAAACTATTATTAATAGTAATAATAATAATAGACACGCATTTTACTACCCGTACGGGCTATACGCGTATTATGTACTAATTACTCTAATGGTTTAGGTAGGACGAAGGTTGTTATTCTAGAAGGTTTACCTGCATTTGCGTGGAGGGAAAGTCGAAAACCATTTGAGGAAAATTTACCCTTAGTACATCCAATGGACATTTTAACCTAGAGATCCCCGTCCTCGACATTTCAGTCTGCTGCGAGAGTGACGCCGTAGACTATACGTCCACTGAGGCGATTCTTTAAGCCTATTGAAACAACTTTATGCATACTTATTAGTAATTTATGTTTGCTAGTAACCGAGAATTATTAGTCAGCTGAAAATCTGTATTTCCGTTATACTCGTCAATACAGACATCATCTGACATTACCTGAAATAATAATACATTTAAGAAAATCTATAAGCTTTTAAATCATCAAAATAAGTCTTAAAAGTTTGTATTGTACCTCATTTTAGTGGTAATCACTTCTATCCATTTATTTAAATGTCTCTATTTATATTCCAGTAGTGGTAAAAGTGTATTATAGTGAAATTATTTTAGGTCCCTTAAACTTATAATCTAACTCTCTTCTAAGGGGGTGGTCTTTTGAATACCAGATAATTATTGCTATAAGGAGGTTAAAGTTATCTATCAGATAAAAGTTATCAGCCACTTTAATGTTGTACGCGTCTTATGAACTGAAGTTATCTGCCAGATAGCTATCTGTAGGATACATATATTTTTATTCAGAACACGCAAGGCTGGTACTGTTATTCTGGTGCGTGCATGCGTATAAGCCCTGCTGATAGCGCTAGAACCTAGCGAGAACAGATCGAGTTAACACGAGTAGTGAGAACGCTCAACATTTGTTAAATAATGGCGGATAAACAAGTGCAAGGAAACAGATAGCGTCACGTGCTATACTTTTATCTATGGTCACGTGGGCGCAGAAACAAAGTTATCTCGCAAGTACTAATTTCGGTGTCTGCCAAAATGTAGGCATTAGTTGGGTACAATGTTTACAAAATTTCATTTATTGTACTCACATTTTGATAATTTGTTCTCTATATAGTTAGAACCCAGGCCTGTGCTTACTAAACACGTGAACCAAGATTTTAACCTAAAATCATATTCTGAGAGGCTAAACATCATTAAAAACAACGCGACACTATGGCAACAACAATTTTAACTTCCAGATAAAAGTTATCGGGTACTTAAACCTCCCGATAAAAATTGGATGGATAAATACATTTTATCTGACAGATAAATGCTATCTGGTAGTCATAAGACGCACTTTTAACTTATCCACCAGATATAAATATTTATCTACCAGATTAATATTTTCCAGGAGTCATAAGACCAGCCCCTAGAGCCAAAAATGGAATAAATTATAAAAATTATCTTCAAACTCTAGATTTCAAACAAATAATAGACATAGTGAGTTCCCAATGATAGAGACAAAGTTAAGGTAAAATACAAATTATTTGAGCTGTAATTTGGTTGAAATTGTTCAACTGTGCCATGAGTGTACACACAATCAATAGTCTAGTAAGAGATTAAAGGTGACATTTTTTTTAAATTAAGCGCCATACTAGTTTGTTACTTAATAACTAATTTAATCCAAGACAATCAATAATAGGACATGGTTAAGACTTAGAAACCCACTTAAGATTATAATAAATAATAGGACCGATCATCGAACTCCCTCTCAATATTTTACCACAAGAATTGATCTCTTGGGGCTTATGTCAGGACTATATCCACTTGATGGGACTGTACTAGTAGATTTTACCATCTCATTAAGTATTAAATTCTCTCATCAAAGGTAATGAAAAAAAGTGAATTAGATAATATATTGTATGTTGTTGGTAAAAAAAAAAATCGATAGAGAGGAGGGAGGGAACAGCTTATTAGTTCTGTCCCGTCAATCAAGTAGTCCTAAATACCTCAAGCCTCCTTTGAACCACACGAAACATAGGCAGTTTTCTTAGACTGAAGAAACGCTTATTTGATTTAGTGGTTGGAGTGGTCGACTACAGTTCATAGGAGCCTTAAATTTGATTCTGTAAGATGTTGACGAATATAATTATTGTTTTTGGTTGGTCTCGGTGATCTTGAGGTAAAGTGGTCACCTCAAGACCATATGTCCACCCACATGTTTAAGCCCAGCCAAAGTCAACGGATTTTTCATGAACGATAAAAATCTGTAACATAACTTTCTTTGGAGGGGAAGTAAAGCTGTCAGTCACATGTCGATTGTGGCATGTCAAAGACATGTGAAAAATATGTAAAAATACCTTTCCTGGCAAAATTTGTAGACCCTTTCACGCACGCTCATATAAATTTTCGTCTGCTGTTATAATCAGTTGGTTCAAAGAGTTCACGTTTGATATCTGAATAAATTAAATGAAAAATGAAAATGACGAAAAAGTTTGTGATTTGTTGCATCTTTCTAGCTAATGAGTACATGTAAATACGCTAAAGCTGATTGTCTAGTATCTAGAAATATCGTTCAATCAAAGTGTAGTTAGTAAATAGTGTACTGTTAAAATAGGTTGATTTCAGAAATTTAATAGAGAACAAATAAGTTATTTGTCGAATGGGAATCGAGGGAAGAGAACATGTTAAAGAAAAAGTTTTAATAAGGTTATACAATCTCTGATATTTTCCCACGCTCTATCTTCTATAATGAAGGTCCAAATATTCTTCTTTTAAACTTTTGATCCCGTGTCCATAGAATAAGTTGTTAATAACCTTAAAGTTGGACGTACTAATACAAAAATGCTGTGTGTTCCCTCGCACACCTCTTCGTCACGCTAATGTAATTTATAACAGTCACCTAAAGCTTACACCATGAACCCTTATCTTGTTTATACGATCTAAAACAGTATGGAATAATTAAAATGTTTTAGGCTTTGTGATGGTGTTTTGTTTAGTTTAAAAATATATATATATAAAACCAACATGGTGGTTTTGTTTGTGTAGTATATATAATTACAACATATACTGTACGACAAATAGAATTTTATTTTACAACAATTTTATGGCAAATATTTTTTTTCGTGCGATTAACGTTTACCAGTCTATCTACCTTGCACTTAAAGTAAAATAAATGAGAGTCTTAACTGAAGTTTGACTAGCCTATATTAAGTTTTTTACATAAAATAATAAATACAAAACATTTTAGTTTTCCTAAGAGACAGTAAATTAACCACCCGCTTCGGTGGCCGCTACTTGCATAAGACTAGACTACTGGAGATAGTGCGATTGGGGTTTGGTCCTGGTCGGTTGTACTGAGGCTGGTTTTTATTAAATGGTTTTCCAACCTCACTTCATACCAATGCCGGTACACTTTCTCTAAATTCAACAATCCTAGTCCCTAGCACAATGGCGTGCGTGTATAGTACAGAGCCTTATGGGGTAATAAGACGTGATGCTAAAAACAATAACTGGCGCATTCAACTTGAATATTAAACACTTTATTTATTATATTATGTATCCATTCCTTATAACTAAACATATACGAATCTTGAATAGCTCAGTGTTAGAACACTGGCCTACTATGACAAAAGTCCCCTCTTCGAGTCCTCTGTCTATGTGTCATCTTACTACTAATTTAAATTAATTTAATGTTGACTCCTCCATAGTATAATTCCCGTGATTACAAAGATTTGCAACTCTTGTGTCTATATTAATTGGAATTCAATTTAATCACAATCCTGTAATGTATATGCCAACCATCCCAAGTTGCAGATGGCTGTGGTATCTGATTGCTTTTGATACTATCGATAACTCATCTATTGTCGGCGATTTTTTAAACGTTCATCACAGACTCTGCCTTACACTATGAGCGAAGAATAAATTCAGCTGAGCACAGGACAAATTACATATATCTCAGTGTTATAGCATTGGCACGCTAAACTAATAGTCCCAGGTTCGATTCCCATGTCCAGGGGTCAATTTTATATTAATTAAAATTAATATATATATATATATATATATATGAAAAACATATATTTAAATATATTATTTATTTATATATATGTAATGTGCCTTTCCCCCTATTTTATTCTGTAACATTAACAAAAGCATATGTATATATAAATATATACATTATTGTTTTACATATATATATAGGCCTTGTAATACTATATTGTATATTAATATACATAGAGAACTAAATATCTATCTGGTCCTATATATATATAGAGTTAGGCCAATACTAATCCAATACTCTACACAAATATTCATAGAGCTATATAGGCCTATATATAAACATAATTACTATGATTAATGTTGAAAATATGTAGTATTACAATTACTACATTTTTAATGTGATTCATAAGATTTATGTTTAAAACATTTTAGATAGTTAGAAAGGTAAAATAGTTCCATAGCTCTTGCAATAACTTTCAAAAGTTCATGAACTTAAAGAAAGTATAAGCTCGCCATTCAACCCTATCCTGAAACTACATCATATAAGCCCTAACCTGACAAGCAACCTCCGTCAAATTTATTTTAGTTTTATCCTCCCATCAACATCTACGTCTAACAATGGGCGTTGTATCTTCAAGCCAATCTGAATGTGGGGAATGCCAGGCCTCCACCGTGGTTCGGATTCCACGTTAAACTGTAGGTCCTTCATTTCATCTCACAATCACCCTTCACCCTACCATTACACATTAGCGTAAGTGCGTATAACCCGAACGGGTAGTAAGACGCGGTGCTAATAATAATAATAATAATTCAAGCCAATCAACAAAAACTTTATTTAAAAAATGCCTGGCATCACCCACACGCGCTATATGACCACACCACCACAGCATGAGAGATATGATTACCCTTAATATTTGGGGGAATGCATACATGCCGTGAGCTTGTTGGTATGTAACTTTCTTAATTCTCCCATTTATTAATCTTTCTTAGGACCAATTAGCTCTCCCACCCCTTGTTTTTCTCAAACACCCTCAATTAATTATTTTGTTCGCTTGAGGAAACACTGAAATGTTCCATAGGTATTTTGTTTAACCAATTTAACCTCTCACAAAATATTATTGCATTGTAATATCTAAATATATAAATAATACTACTTGATATATAAGCCTATATACCTATATGTTAGTATAAAAGTCCGAAGACAAGTACATCTTAGAATTTAACGGCATTTTAACGAAATTTAGCAATATCTGTTATTAAAAGTCCAAAATATCTTATAATATGTTTACATTTTGAGTTTTAACCATCTCTAGAGTCAGCTGGGAGAGAGGATCCCCAATGTTAGCTTTGACCAACACTCGCCTAACAAAGTATGGATTATGTTTGGTTAGGTTAGGCTAGTCTAGGTTATTGGATTACTTCTGAGTGCTGGTCAAAGCTAACACTGGGGATCCTCTCTCCCACCTGAATCTAGAGATGGTTAAAACTCAAAATATAAACATATTCTAAGATATCTCGGACTTTTACTAACAGATATTGGTAAATGCTAGGATATACCGGCAAATTTTAAGATTTACCGGTCTTCGGACTTTTACAGTAATATATATAATACAGGCCGATATATATATATAATATACATAATATTGCAGTGTAATATATATCACTTGATATTTGATGTGGATAAACGGGTATATATAAAACACTATAATATTACTTTTGGAATGGGTACATTGGTAAATTTGATATTTGACTAAACAAACTACCAATAAATAATTTCAGTGTTTCCACCAGCAGACAAAAAAACACATAATTTAAATATATCATTTCAAAGTAGATATATTACATAGCCTGTATAGATTATATACATATATCTATATATATGTATACAATATACTATATACCTATGAATATATATATATATATATGAGGCTGACAAGCAAATTAAACTATGTTATTCTCTCGGTGCAATTTAGATTAAGTCTTTCTTACTTTGAGCTCTTCAACTCGAAAAAACATTTAAAAATGGTTTCTGCTAGATAGTTTTGCTGTCCTTTCTTTGTTTATTTTTATTTTAGAATCTGATCTAGATTTTTTCTCAACAAGCTCTCGTGAAGAAAGCTCACAAGAGAATGAAGAATCTCGACGATAGAAATATAGGAGGGAAAGGGAGAGAAAAAGATAGAACGAGAGGATAGAAGAGGGGTAGAAAAGGACACAGGAACTATGAGAAAACAAAAACAAAAGGATTGATGCTAGTGTTTGAACCGAGGCCATACGTAGCAAAGTAGGCGGTTACCAAATGTGGGCGTGTCTAGCCAATCAACACTGAAAGTGGGCGGAGTTTTCGTAGCAGATGGAAATGTTTTGCCCAAAAATTAAATGTTATATCAATATTTCTATCTCAGGGACTCAGGTAAATTCCAGGAAAAACGGAGGGAATTATTAAATATACGAGTGGGGCTTACTGGCTTGGAAAATATTGTTTTATTGCACTGGCGAATGTTATTTCTAGTGTAGCGCTGTCATTTTGAGTAAGTGGCTAGGCCTACATAGAAAATTGAACCACTTTGAGGATTTTAATGAATAAATTATCGTTTAATGAATGGGCTTTGAGAATATCGACCCGTTTATAAATTAAATACGTTAAAAATTATTAGAGGTTTTCAATTAGTTTGTTAATTATGTTGGTAATATTGTAAATATGTAAATATGATTGCTAAGGATTAATGTAGGCAAATATAATTGCTCTCGAAACATAGTTGTGGCTTTAAACGTTTTAAATTAGTGGATTAATTTTAGTCTACTAAAATCATCATTAGGCCTACGTATTTTGTATTACAGTTCTATACTTAATGAATTGACATTTGTTGGATATTTTAAAGGAAACAAGTTGTCGTAGTGAGAGAGAAATAGGCCCATTCAACTTTTTTCCTTGTCTAAGCCAGAGGATTTGATAGCTCAGGCGTTTTATAAACCCTGTGCAAATCTAAAGATTAAAACCTTTTTATGACATTTGGAAAGTCATAATATTTAAAAATATATAAAATATAGTTTTGTCTATTGTGCGTGAGTATAATGATTTTAATTATATTTAAAATCAGATTAAGATGAAAAAGTGTCTTTTTTTCGTCATAAAATAAGAAATCTCAAGTAATCAACAAGTTTTGTTTATAGTAGGCCTATAATTTATTTCACAAATATATTCTGTACATGATGTCAAAGTCATTTAATTATATTTTTTAGAGATTGTTAAAATTCAAGGAATCATAATACCTTTTTAATATGAGGTTGAATAGTTGTTGTTTTGTTAAAATAACATTTTGAAACCATTTCAATACTAAAATTACATTTTAATTACGAGTATTCCTAAATTACCATGGCAAAATAATAAAAATTAATACAAATTTAGTCAGCGGTATTAATTTTTTTAACACTGCATCTTAATTTCCGTTTGTATTAAAGGCCTGTGTACTAATTACGCTAATAAAGTTAAAGATTAGAAAGGTTATATTTAGATTAAGTATACCTGCATTTGCGTAGAGGGAGAGTGGAAAAACATTTTGGGATAACTAATTTTAGGACCAAAGTCCGGGATTCGAACACTGATCCCCATGTAGTCTGCAGTCTAGTCTTAAATAAGATTAGTATGTTAGACTATGTAGTCACAGAAGTGGGTAATCTTTCTATTGGAGCCGAGGTTCGAACCCATAGATTACTAGTGTACTGACAATAACAATTATTGTTCACTTCCCTTAGATTGTTTAGCGTAACTTTCATGCAATTAGATTGGGTACAGTAGATCCTATTTATAAAATATGTTAAATATTTTATAAATTTAATTGACTCTAGTTGTATAATTAATTTGATTTATATTTTAGTGATTGTTTTATTTATTTCGAGTAAATTATTTCTCTAATAAAAGCATTACTTTTGATTCCCATTTATTAATATTATGAAAGCTATTTTATTGTTTGATCAAGTTGGTAATTTATTTGTCTTTTGTAGTTTCATAACGTGCTTAGTGTGTTTTTTTTCAAATGTGTTATTTATAAATACAAGTTATTCAAATCATAAGTAGCTATTTTAGTGCATTGTGGGCGATTTCCTATATATCTCCAATATTAAAACAAATATTAGGCAGATCAGAAACTATTTAAGTTTACAGTCGATGAAGCTTTCTGATTTATTCTATGTAATGCCTTATGGAAGAAACATGAGTCTAGTAATTTAACAATATATATTAATTACCAAAACTAATGTATGCATATAGTTATTTCAATAATAGTTCATCTAACGTAATATTAAATTTGAAATACATTTTATCCTCACGCATCGGCAGACACATGCCTTACTCTAAGGTGTAGCTTACTCTTAGCAGTAGACTAGATTGACAGTGACGTGTAGCTCTTGTTTCGAATCCAAGTTAGGTGGTTTTTCGCTATCCCTCCCCGAAAATTAGGTTACACTTCCTCTGAATGTAACCTTATTCATTCCTAACCCATTAGCGTAATTATAAGATAAATGTGTGTCCCAAATGGGTATTAAAATGCGATGCTTAAAATAATAGAAAAAACAAATCCTGATTATTAAAAATTTAGAGATGATTTGGTTTTTTAATAGTCTATTAATATGTATTTAGCAGGTCTTAAATTTGACAACCATAAAAGTATTTACGAAAAAAAAATCAGTTGACCTACACTAGCTATAAATCTAGTTTTCCTTGACTTAAACTACTATGTAACGACAATGACATTTTTGTTTTGTATTCAACGGTTAAAAAAAGTAAATAGCACGTATAGACAGATTTGCAAACTTTTAGCAAATTTAAAGATCAAAATTTAAATTTAAATTCAATTTAATCAGTTACACTTTTGTCAAATTCCGAATTTAGAAGCTTATAACAATATTTCAATGTACATGTGGAATATTAAAGAAAAAGTCTCCGTATAAACTTTGGATGAACAGTATATTTTTCCACTCACTTCTTGCCCTCACATGAATGCGTCCACATATGAATATATTTTCTGGTCAAGCTTCCTGGACTGCCTCGTCTCTATACTAATATTAGCAATACCTATCTCTGGCGATGTAAATACAAAACAAAACTTCCTGAACTTCTATGCTCTTCTAAATGCATGTGGATCGCAAATGCCATAGAATTGATCCGCTGCGTGAATTTACATACTGTACATATCGCCATCGGCGCCGATGAAGATATTGAGGGAGAATAACCATCTATGTGAGCACTTTAGATACTTGGAACATTATAATATAATCTAACCATTGTCTGGAATTAAATATAAATATATTGACAAATTAAAAGGAATCAACTTAAGTTATGAGTCATCTAAAATATTTATAGTAAGCAAAGTCTTAATATGCGTTAGGTTTTATTTTCTGCTTCGAAAGGGACCGTCTACAAATCAAACCGTTAGGAATTTAAAGATCTTATAGGACATTTTCCAATTGTACACTAGCCGCAACCTCACAAGCATCCCTCATACACTTATCCTTGAATACATTAAATAACCATGAAAACATAACAAAACCTTTTCTAAAACCCTGTTTAATGTAAAACCATCTGCTCAAAGCTCCAGCCACTCTAACTCACGCTCTACGGCCTTCAATCACAGCCATAATTACATTTATTAACTATGCAGCCAGACCAGACTCTCTAAGAACATTCCACAACATACTGCTATTCACCTGATCAGACGCTTTCTCCATATCAACAAATGCACAATAAACTGCATTCCATACTGACATACATTTCTCAATCAGTTGTTGCAATGCAAATATCTGGTCCATTAAACGATTACCTGGCATAAAACCACATTGTTCACCCCTAAAATTGTCCTGTTTTCTTTTACGCCCCCTCTCGATTAAAACTCTCCCAAAAACTTTGACTGGAATATTCAATAAAATAATTACCCTATAATTCTTACATTCACTCTTACCGCCTTTGCCTCTGTACAAAGGAATAATAAGAGCATTCTTACACTCATTAGGACTATTAGCAATCTCAGCACACGCCTTGAGCAACTCGCACAATCTGGAAAGAAGTACCATTCCTCCAAACTTAAGCATTTCACTTGTGATCACATCTACGCCCACAGCTTTGCCTTTCTATAACACTTTGATAGCTTTAACACCTCATACTCGTTAGTTATTTCACTCATCATACCATTTTCCTTATTTTATACTACTATATCTACGTTTTCACCATATAATTGCTCAAAATCCTCCCTCCGTCGTTCTCTTGAAATGTTTCCACCCCAGATGATCTAACCACACTCATTCTGAATGTCATAGATATTTCCTTCCCTAAATTAAATAAATACTTTGAAAACACTTTATATAAATGTCTGAAATATATTAAAAAGTTCCCTTTTTTATTTATAAAGGGGTCAATACATACATACCTGATTTTAATCGTCTGAGACCTACTGACAACACTTAGCTTTGCAACAACGCTTCTCAATACTTACCTTTAAATGACAAGTCGGATTTGACACCCAAAGTCCTATTACAACTATTGTTTTATTGTTTGGGTTTATAGACGTTGGCAGATATCCTAATGAACAACTGTGGGCCATGCTCGGAACAGGCTCAAGTTCCTAAAATTTGGCTATATGTCTATAGCTTTTCTTCGTACTTACTTATCGGGTGTATTATAAACTGGGCCTATTAGAGGTAAATATAGAGTAACTTTTAACATTTAGTTGAAGGCTGTTTGCTAGAGCCTCTAACCTAGAATCTAAAATAACTCACTAGTTTCCAAGCTGTCTTGTGCATGGGAGTAGGTTGCCGTTGATAGTTTGGAGATCAAATACTATACGGGTACCTTTGGAGAAATGTTTTATGGTGTGATGTTTATCACGATAGTTTTCCCCTCATCTTTCCACTATAATTCGAATGTACCTTCTTTAATATCTTTGATCATTAAATTATGCAATGTGAAGGAGATTATATTTAAACGCAGTGGCTAGAAAACTGATAATAACAGTTTGAGGGCTCTTTATGCTGACCACATAGCACCCTCTATCCACAGAAGTCGGCAATATCTTCCCCAAAAGAAAGCAGCCATTTAGTAGGTATAGCTTGAATGCGGGTTGATGCCATGGAGTTTATTTTTTACTATAATACATATTTAAATTATTATTTACTATTTGATATCCAATGCTTTCTATCTAGTTTGAATACCAGGAGATAAACTTCAAATAAAAAGTGAAAATAATAATAAATATCAATCTTGAATACAAAGATAAATTTTAGTTCGTTTAGTTGGCTGTTTTGTATTCACACAAGTAAGTTAGGTCATATCTTTATTAGATTTTACATGACAAATATTTTGTTAGTATGTATATATATATACATATATATATGTATGTATATAATGATAATTATGTAGGTATTTAGACAAACCATTACTTCGCCCACTAAAAGTAAGCTGACCCATAACTTAACGCTTTAGATCTCATGGCCATCAGTATGGGTAAATTAAAACCCAAAGAACTAGAAGATAAAACTTTGTTTACTTAAGTACGTTAGGAAACCTGACTGTATGAAATTTAACTTTTAAAACAAATTCTGCTAGCATAACCTTTTAGACCACTTAACCACTGCTTTGCGCAGGGTTTAGTTCGTTAACCAAAAAACCTAGAAAGCTAAAGCTGAAAAATTGAGTTTTTTAACTTTACATCATTTACAAGAATGTGAATAAGCTGTTTGTGATTTATTTTAGCACCGTGTCTTACTACCCATTCGGGCTATACGCTTATGTACTACTTAATCTAATATGTTAGGGATTAGGAAGGCTTAATTTAGATGAAGTGTACCCACATTTGAGTGGAGAGTTCGTAGTAAACCTTTTAGGAAAAAAACACCCTCTGTACAGCTGATCAGGATCGAACCACTATCTCCCCGTCAACGGCAGTCTAGTCTATTGTAAAAGTAGAGCCT
The DNA here is from genome assembly GCA_901482245.1 of Timema douglasi. NCBI lineage: Eukaryota > Metazoa > Arthropoda > Insecta > Phasmatodea > Timematidae > Timema > Timema douglasi. The sequence goes on along the minus strand of CABEEJ010000002.1, from coordinate 555,236 downwards.
TAGACCATGCGGCCACCAAAATGGATGTTTGTGATGTTAATATAGTATTTAGAGATAAATTTAAGCTAGCTGATTCATATTAATACATAATTATTATAAATATTTTTGTACTTATTAATATATACATTCAAGGTACATATAAGCTCTCTCTCTCTCTCTCTATATATATATATATATACATACACATACCAAATATTAACTTTGGTTTTTCCTTCCAAATATCTTTCATTGTGTACGCTCAGCACGATCTGATGTAATGGTGTAGATAATAACAAATAAACGTCATTTTCAGGTTATAACCACCGAATACTATTTTATCAAAATTCCGTAGACTCACTTTCCCGTCAAAGCAGGACAGAAACAAAGCAAAACAATTCTTAATTAATTTATTCTTTCCAGAAGAACGCATTTTTATTGTTTCGACAACACACAAAAGAGATACTAATTGGAACACAATTTTCACTGTATTTCAAATTTGTGTTTTTGTTTCTGCCATGTTTTTAAAAGAGATCGTTTTGTTTGTTTTTAGAATTACGTTTTAATTTCCGAAATTTCCTAGGCAAATGTAAAAAAAATAATAAAAAAATAGATTGCTTGTTTTGATGTGGGATAGCAGACTAATTGACCTCTTTTAAATGGTAGTCTGTTTTTCTGTGTTGCTTTTGTACGGTTTGAGTACATTATTATACAGTACGTTGACAGACTGTACACTCAGTTTTATTAAAATATGGGTATCTATGAAACTATAATAATTTATATAAATCAAACTTTTTATAGGAAAGGGGCTTTTAGCAAGTAAATACATTAGACCTATTAGTTCATTTGCGGTAGGTGACCTTGTGGTTTAGGGGCAAGGTGTCGGACTTCTGTGCTGAGGGTCCGTGGTTCAATCCTCGGTCCCAGTAAAGATTTATCTGATTACCAATTACTTCCTTCACTTCTGACAAGGCGTGTATTAATCACAATTTGTTAATGTGGGAAATGCCAGGCCCCCACCGTGGTTCAAATTCCACGTTAAACTGTAGGCCCTCCATTTCATCTCACAACCACCCTACCATTACACATTAGCGTAAGTGCGTATAACTCGAACGGGTAGTAAGACGCGGTGCTAATAATAGTAATAATAATAATAATAATTCTTCATTTGAGGCATTAATTTTTAGGTATTTTTAATATCTATTAAAATAGTTGCTTTAAAGTCATATTATTTGACTATAAGCACGTTAAAGTAGATTTAGTGAATTGTATAACTCACAGCTCGTAGCGGGCTTTTCCCATGAAATTTGACTGTATCTTACATGAGTTGAGGACTGGGTCGAGATACCTCTATTTATGAGAGTATCGAAATGAGTTCTAACACTATAATACATTTATATTTTATTTTAAGAGCTATATTTATTATTGATATTATCACTAGGCATTCTGCCTTTCAATAGGTTCGTTGCCTTGTCCAATTTGAGCCCTACATTATAATCTGTAAACAGCATTCTATTTTAATCTTGGACTCAGAAACTTAATCTTATTTTTTTGTTAGAGGTCATCCATAGGCTACATTCGTATTTTTTCAGGTCTCCTTCTCCCGTTCGTGTTGCCATCTAGAACATCATTTTATAACACATTTCTTTTCAGCGTTAGCTATCCGTTTGACCTTTATTCTTAGTTTCACCTGCAAAATGGCTCTCGTTTCATTAACGTCTTCATTAGTCACCCGATCTGTTTACTTAGTTCTTTCCATTATCGTCCAACAACACATTTGAAACCCTTAAAAAGTTATTCGTCCTTCTTTCTCCTCGTGGTTAATGTGTCTGCTCCATACATATTAATAGCACTTTGCCAGTTCCTTCTTCATATCCAGGTCCAGTTTGTTGGTCAGTAACGAGTAACAGGTTGAGATTTTAACAATGTGAAGGGGGATAACCCCCTCAACCACCTTAGGTCAGTAAAATTTAATAATATTGAATGCCTCTAGAAACGACTTGGATATATTATTTGATAAATTCAGGCAGGTGCTTTAAATAATGTTATTTAGATGTTAGGATAATAAAAATACTCAACTGCACCAAATTTATGTAATACTCTTTGGTTCGTGAATTAGATCGTAGGGAAATGTATTATAACAGTTAACAAAAAGTTTCATTTTATTTCTTTTATTAGAACAATCTTGATGAAATAAGCTATTTTTAAATTACAATATACGAATGTTAGCGTGGTACGGATATAGCCGTGCATGGGATTTGATTCTCGTATTAAGGTGTAATTTTTCAACCATATTTGATTTGATTTTTAAATTTGTTAGCTACAGTTTTCATATGTCGGTATTATATACTACTAGATTTAACGAAAATTAATGCTTGTAGGAATTTTTCCACCCTAATATAAAAAATAATGTATTCATCCCCAAGTCAAAACCATCAATGATAGCGTTGCCAATTCGAAGTCCGGTCAGGTCGAAGTTATTCAGTCGTAATGTGGTATGAAATTGAATAAGATACAACGGATTCTGAAGTTTCTGTAAGTACCGTCCTAGCCTTTGGCTTGTGTTAGGTGAAAAACAAAATATATATAATTATGACGTATAGTTATAGATATTTTCTTGTACCTTCATTTTAATGTTGTATAAAAGGTAGTACCGAGACCATATCTTGAGTCGTTAGCCTGGCTGCCTACTGAGCTAAGGGTCCTAGGTTCAATTCCCTGCATGGTCAAGAGATGTAAAATTTGTGAAATTGGGACTTCCCCTTTCACACTGATTAACAAACGACTTGGAGGGGAAGGCTGTTTTGCTTCTGTTCTACATTAGTTTAGTTTATAGCTCAAGTGCTGAGATAGCTGTCTGTTTTGAAAAAACACGTTAAACACTTAAAATAAAATAAGGTTAATAAAGCAATATGTTTAGTAAACAGTTTGTCAAATTTTGGAAGGAAGGGTGCTAGGAGAATAAGGGATCCACCCCCTAAGCCTACCTCTATCTATGGTCTTAATATAATTGACCTACTAGACCTAATACCAAATATATTGCATTTTAATCAAGTTAATTTACCCCTTTCGGTGATCGAATGGTTTAAGTAGTCACTCTCACAAAAGATTGGGCTGCCACTGATTGTAAGAACAAGGTTAAAACCCCGGTTAGATATAATGAGGGTGGTTTTTCCTAAATGATTTTACACTCTCCTTCCACAAGACTGCAGCACACTTCAACTATGTTTGATCTTTATTTTCCTTTTGACATTAGTTTGTTAACTATATAAATGCGTATGATCTGAAAGGACATTAAGACGTGGTGAAATGAATGTTTATTTAACGATTCCCTTGGTTTGGCTCATTTGGCAACGTGACTGTCTACTGAGCTAAGGTCCAAGGTTTAATTCCTGCCAATGCTGAAAATGTGGGTTTCCTCTTTCAAAGCGAAGGATTAAAGACTGGGGGGTTGGGGAGGGGTTTCTGTTATAGATTTAAGTTAGTGAATAAATTGTGTTCTTATATAATAAGTTGATTCAGAAAATGCATGTTAAATAGCTCAAATAAATGAAAAAATATATTGGCCCCAATTTCTGAAACTCTCCACATTTCCTCTGTTTATATTAGTTTACCTATTCCCCAAGTTCACATCCAATTGATGGAGAAAATCTCAACGAAATCCTGGGGCTATCCCTAGAAACGATTTGGTGTTTAACGGAGACAAATATTTTAATATAAGAGTTCAAGAATATCAGTGTAGACAACAAATTTTTTTTATTATTCTCAAGTCGGTGATCTTGGGGTACAGCGCTTGCCTAAGGACCTGATGTTCATGGGTTCAAACCCAACTGGCCTAGATGGGTTTTTCTTAATTAATAAAAATCCGTAGCACAACTTCCTTTGGAGGGTAAGTGAACCCTAGAAGGTATGTGAAAATATCTTTCCCCGAAAAATTGGTAGGCCCTTTTGTTCTTGTTCATAGAAACTTCTCCTGTGTTGATATAATCAGTCGGTTAAGAAAGTGCACGTTAAATACCACAAATAAATAGTACTTTCAAAACTTCTCCGGCAAAATATGTTTTGTCTAATTTTCTTTTAAAAGTGTATTATATTACAAACCGTTGAAAATGATCCTCTAATGCTGAACTCAATCTCACATTCTACGTTGATTTATGATGTTGCATACAATTAAAAAATATATAAAGTAACTTTACGTGTGATGCAGTAAAAGGAAGAATAACACAAAATACAACGTCAGAAATATAGTAAATAAAGTTATGGTTAAATAAATGAATCCTTAGTTTTTCCATACATGAGTAATTACTGACATCTTTTAGTTTTAAAAACCTTACTACTTGCTCAAAACTTTAAAAAATGACTGAAAAAAATGTGAAGTTTTTAGAAAATATTATAAAGAGGACTAGTTTGACAGAAATCATAAGTTCTAAAATATCAGGCCTACTTAACTTCATTAAATACAAATAAGTTTGTTGGATCCCATTACGAGTGATTCCCGTTTTAGAGTCTGGAAGACTCGGGAGTAACTTTATAGCATACTAATCATATAGAATATTTAAGTTAGTTAGCAGAAGAACATTTTTGACCATTAATAAAGTGATACATCTATCATTAATCAATCTGTCCATTTAAATTTTATGGGCCTATTAAATTAAATATGTTTGAAATATGACAACTTGATAATCGACTCAAGTCCCTGTATTCAAATGTGATTTTCCAACCAAATTCAATGTTATCTAAATTCATACCCAGTTTACCGCTATATTAAAACCAAAACCAACCTATATCTATAATTATATGGGTTTTATGATATAATTTCAATGACTTTAAGTCAATATTTCTTAGTATTTTACTGAACTAATATTTCTTAAAGAGTTAGAAAGTAATTTTTTCAAAGACTAAAGATATGTTTGCATATAAATTATATCATATTTTTATTGAAAGCAAATATTTGACTCAGTATACATCCGGAACCACCCTATAGCAGGTTTTTATAAACAAAGTATTATTATTTTATCAGTTTTTGAGTGTATTGCACTTAGTCTTCTAACCCATACGACATACTCTCATTTAATTACGATATAAGGGTAGTAATCATAATGGCAGTGTTTTGTAAAATTTTAACTACATTTACGTGGAGAAAGTTTGGAAAAAATATATATATATAGAGAGAGAGACACATTACTCAAAGTCAGGATTCAAACTTTATCATCCCCATTATTGACAAACCAGTCTTGACGTTTAGTTCATGTTCACAATAATATATTTGTATATGTATTTTTATGTTAAACTTAAAATAAATAAATTTATTGTTGACAATATTTTAATCAGTGTTCTATAGGAAAAAGAGTCCTAATCATAAGATATGAAGCATGAAACATACAGTGAAATGAATATTTGAAACAAAATAAACATATACAAATAACCACGTAAACACTTTTTTAATTTAACCTTTAATCCTTTTTTTTAGTTTGGAACTTGGAATAGTAAATATTGATAAAAAAAATATGTTGCTTCCGAAAGACCTAAAAAAATATTTATATATATTTAATTAGTTGGGATGTCAACAGCAACAACGAAATTGAATTTATTTTACGGATCTGTTTTATGTTGACACAGTGGTAATTTAATTGTTTTTTAAGTTTACCTTCCCATTCCAGTAAACATTGAAAGGGAAACGTCAATAAAACAGACATTTAATTGACAACAGTTGATATCACACAATTATGCTCCTTTATTTAAATCATGAACTATCAGAAATGGTAGTTAAATGAAAGGTCTGTTTCACACGTGACATCTTAGAGGCGTTGACAAGTAAGTCTTTATGTTATGGTAACCAAGGGGTAATATGATTAGGCTGTTTGTAATGGCTTCCTATGTCATTTTATTTCACACAGTATAGTACAGCAATTAAGTTCATAGAAAGTGTCTTATTTGAGAACTAGATAAGATAATGGAACTAGTTTCACTTATTTATATGTACTCTTATGTGATTTGTAGTTTTCAGATTTGTCCTCCCTTGTTTTATTAATAAACGAGTAAATCTACGGCCTTATTTATCTGAAACAAGTCGTGAGTGGAGCACACCTCCTCTTTATTTGCATTCAGAAATGTTAATGGAGATCACATTCATAGTTATTGAAGATTACTGTACTTGATGAAGTCAATTAACGATACTTGGTCTTTTGAATTTGTTGACCAGAATTTATTGGTTGATTTTGTGAAATAAAAGTATATTTAACAGGTTTCTTTCTTGGATGAAAATTTGATAATATTGTCTGCAGAAGAAACAAAGTTCACATTCATTTATTCTGACAAAAATACTTAAACATTTCTAAAACATTAGTAAATAACTATTTATTTTGTTTGTAATCATTGTAAATAATAATGTTTAAAGTATTTACCTCAAACTCGTTCTTTGTATCCTATTTTAAAACATAGGGAATTGATCAGAATCGATGTGTTCTGGAATCCTTAGGAAATATTCGTAGCTGGAGATTTTACCAATTTATTCTTATACTACCATCATACTGTCTCTAAAATATTACTAATAAATATTATTTTATATATATATATATATTGTTCTTTTTTTCTAACTAAAACTAGTACTAAAAATTACTAAAAAATATTATCATTATCCGTTTTAAGTGTTGTGAAAACAGCACTGAAATGTATCTATATGTAATATCTTTTTAGGGATGACCTTTGAAACCAGCACATAAAATCACCATTAAAATATGGATATCTGTTATTTTAAGATCAATGGAATCAGCTATAAAACAGACAAATATCTATTATCTTAGTCCTTCTAAAATATATTAAACCAGAAAAAAAAATCTGATAATTCACTTATATATCTGTTCTTCTAAGCTTGGTGAACTGAGCACTAAAATTCACCGAAAGATAACTAAAATCTGTTCTTAAAAGATCTATTATACTATCACTCATATAAATAAGTAAAAGATTAAATTTTTTCTTTAAATATTTGTGAAACTAGTTCTAAAACCGCACTAAAATTCACCAATAATAAACAAATATTGGTTTTTATAAGCTTCGTGACACCAGCACTAAAATTCACTCATAAAAGAACTCCAAAGTTTTTTTCCTTGGTCTCGTGAAACTTTATTTAAGACATGTTTTGTTATAATTATCTGTGTGTATTTCACTTTTAATTTTCTATCTGCAAGTGAAGGTATAATTTAGAAGTTTCGTCGGAACCTTTGCGAAAGGTTTAAAAATGATTGGAGTGGGGCCAAAGTGCTTTTGTGTTTGCAAGGTATTTCTCTAGATGAAGAGAAAGGGAGTTGTAAAATATAGTGAAGTGCGAAGTTGTAGGTACTATACATAGTAACAATGACCTGTAATTTCCATCGTTCCTAAACTTAACCTTTCACTAAAGTCTGTTCTTGACAAGTAGTCATTTGATGGAAACTGGTTTAAGTGTTATGTTTGTTAATTTAGCTTGAAATTTGTTGTAGAAACAGGTATAAGATTTTCCTAGCTTCTAATCAACGGTCCGTAAAATGTTTACTCATTTTAATTAAATTATGGGACACATAAGCAAAAAGTCTAAAATATAAACATTTATTTATTAATTATCGGTGACCTGGCGGTCTAGGGGTAAGGTGTCAGACTTCTGTGCTGGCGTCCGGGGTTCAATCCCCGGTCCCGGCACAGATTTATCTGATTACCAAACCCTTCCTTCACCTCTGACAAGACATCTTGTGAATGTGGGGAATGCCAGGCCTCCACCGTGGTTCGGATTCCACGTTAAACTGTAGGTACTCCATTTCATTTCACAATCACCCTACCATTACACATTAGCATAAGTGCGTATAACCCGAACGGATAGTAAGACGTGGTGCTAATAATAATAATAATAATAATAATAATAATAATAATATTAATTATCAATTTACACAGTGCATATATCTCTTTGGGCTACGTGTATTTAGTTCAAATAAGCGTGTAAGGCTTATAAATGTAAAATTAAGACATAATATACCTGTAATTTCACTAAAAGAGAGTGAAGCGCTATTGACTGAAAACCTCCCTCAGAAAGCACTGCTGAGATTTGAACCCTATCCTTCCCATTAACAGTAAGCCAGACTAGATTAGTTTTGCGTAGATTCGAATAGCATACTGATGTAATATTTATTTAAATTGTTTTAACCCATGCTGTAGAGTATGTCCAATACCTAATGATTAAATACCTTAACTAATACGTTATGATTACTATTTTATGTTTTTAGTATGCTAAAGTATTTTAAATATAATATAGCTTATCTAAAGAGTTTTATTTGTTAAATTGGTGACCTGGCGGTCTAGGGGTAGGGTGTCAGACTTCTATGCTGGCGGCCGGGGTTCAATCCTCGGTCCCGGCAAAGATTTATCTGATTACCAAACCCTTCCTTCACCTCTGACAAGACATCTTGTGAATGTGAGGAATGCCAGGCCTCCACCGTGGTTCGGATTCCACGTTAAACTGTAGGTCCTTCATTTCATCTCACAAT
>CABEEJ010000002.1:526662-545835 GCA_901482245.1 Timema douglasi | reverse complement strand
CACCGCGTCTTACTACCCGTTCGGGTTATACGTACTTACGCTAATGTGTAATGGTAGGGTGATTGTGAGATGAAATGGAGGACCTACAGTTTAACGTGGAATCCAAACCACGGTGGAGGCCTGGTATTCCCCACATTCACAAGATGTCTTGTCAGAGGTGAAGGAAGGGTTTGGTAATCAGATAAATCTGTGCCGGGACTGATGATAGAACCCCGTTCCCCAGCACATAAGTCTGACACCTTACCCCTAGACCACCAGGTCACCCATCACCTCTTGAAAACAAGGGAAATAAAATAACTCTCACATCAATACAGCAAGCGTGCATGAAGAAACAAATTTATTTGATCCGCGGCAAGCTTGCACAAGCTTGCGCATCCAGTTCGCACTCAGTGTGACCAGCTCGGGCACGCGACCACTGGTTTAGATGGAGTTACTCGAATTTTGTTTCTTCGTGCAAGCTTGCGCACGCTCGCGCATACAGTTTACTTGCGCAAGCTTGCATCCAAAGTGACCGCAGCCTTAGACGCTGGTTTTAAAACACTGGTAATTTTCAAACCAATATTTTTGCATTCAAATATTGCGTTTACAGCTAATTATTTTTTTTTTGTTACATTTGATTTCGAATTTAATAGTCTGGGAAAATAATATATGAATATTGGAAAACTGTAAACGCGAATTTCTTAAATACACATTTAATTGTTTTAGAAAAGCCAGTGTACTTATGACATTCCTGTCATATGTAGACAATTGAAGTATGATGATAACTAGATAGCGTTGCAGGCGAGCTTAGGGTGGAGCATGTTTGTAGTTGTCGGGGTGGTGGTGGTGGAAAGGGAAGAGAGCTTGCCTAGAATAGGGGATGCACGTGTCCTATTCAAAACATTCCTTGTCGTAGCCCGTGTAAACCCCCTATGCTTTCACAACCAACTTTTCAATTACCATGCAAATGTGCCATCTCTCTTTCTCTTCAGTGCACGCGCGCACACAAACACACACACATATACCTATCAGACAAGCTTTGTGTAGGACACAGTAGGATGCATTATGCACTTTCAAGTGCACATATGTAAACACGAAGTATATGGTGCATACTAGATTGACTTAGTGAACACGGAGAACTACTACAATTCTTAAAGTACCGTCTTTCACTACCACATACAGTTTGTATCTGAGAGTAATTATCATTAAGATATTACATTTATTGAAAAATTGTGGTTCTAGCTTGGTATATATAGTTCGTCAGTTATCTGTTGATGTAGTCTTATATTTAGAAAATGTAGGCTAATCGCAATAAGATTAAAAAAAAGTTCATTCGCATTTCTCTTAATGAGCTAGTTAGTGCATTAACCGGCATGGTCCTAATGGTCTTGATGGTCTTGATATTAAGGTTTTAAATCGGGTGAAAGTGTGATCAGTTATTGGCTTAACACTTGGTATTTCGTCTCTCTGTTTTGTGGTATTATTACCAATTGAATGAAAAATAATTCAAACTAAATTTGACAGGGTAATTCTTTGAACCAATACTAAACGACATATTTGATTACATACAGTCCACTCCGGTGGCCACCACCTGGTCTGGAGTACCACTCTGCCAATAGATTAGACTGGCCATGACTAGGATATTGGTGTTCCAATCCCAGCCGGTGGTACTGAAGTTTTTTTCTTAAAATTGTATTTTCTCTACCTCCCACAAGTGTGGGTACACTTCCTATAAATAATCCTTCCTCATTCTTAACAAATTAGCGTATGTTCAGTATATAATAGTATAGCGAATAGCCCGAAGTGGTAGCGAAACGTGGCGCTAAAAATATATTTATATATGTACAATTTAAACATTTATTGTGAGACTGACACCTTGATACACTTGAACAACGGTTATTACTTATGAATATAATGTAGGCCTACTATTTAATATTGTATTAATTTGTTTTATATCTATCTTGATAATTAAAGGGTACTATCAACTTCAAATCCAAGGAGAAATTATAAGTGATATTTAATCATGAAATCCAAGCTCAATCTTAAGACTCCAGTTAAGATAAGAAAATGACATAATATTCTTTATTAATAGAAAGAGCAAGATAAATTGTTCACAGAACTAATAGAATGTTGTTTATAAGTGATAGTTTCTAAATAACATACTGATATTCACCTGAATAATCTAGCCTCCAGTGTTTCCGTACTAGAACTAATAGAATGCGCTAGGGTACAAGTGGTTTGTCGTGGAATATTGCAAGGTTAAGCGAAACTCATTAAAACAGTACCAACGATATATTTTCACCCACTCACTACTCACTGTATCGATCATACACTGGCATTTCATACCTCAATTGGGAGTGTTTGTTATATACCTGTCCAATCAGTGTTCTACTGCATGGTAGTAGCAATTCACAAGTACTTCAAAATAACATTTATGTTCAATATAAATACTATAAATTAAGTAATAAACAATTTATATTTCTTATACTCCAAATGCATAGTGAAATAAAATTTTTTTATGAACAAAATCTCATAGCCACATAACCTAATAACATTACGGGAATAACAAGTAGGCCCCTACCTTATTAATAATAGTACTATTGTTAAATGGGGTTATAATTCATGAACCCTACAAAAAAACTAGCTATAATAGTAATAATAATGCAATATTGATTGTGCTTTATCAGAAAGTTTTTAATAATACTTTATATAAGATAATTTTTCCATCTTAGCTGTTACACTTTATTTCCTTCGGCATTTATAGGCCAATGTAGAGACGTATTCTGTTAAATTCAAGAAACATAATTCACCATTTTAGATTTTGTTTTACTGACATAATATTTTAACAACCTATAATGAAAGTTACATTAACCTTTGGCACACAGGCAGACTCTTACTTTATTATATTCTTCTAAAAGATCTTAATTATTTATAGTAACATCCATTACCCTTCTCTCCAAGTTCACCTAGGAATGAATATTTCATACTTGGTTCGAATGAGTGAATATTCTACCTTATCGTTGTGTTCTATTTAAAAGGGACTTTTGAATTTCATTAAATTTTTACATTCATAAAGGGAAAACTTATTTTTCAACTACTAAATAATGTATAGACTCTTTTTCTTTTAACATGAAATCTTTATCACTTAGATGCCATTCGCAATCTCTTTACAAGGAGTAAACTTAATAGGGCCTGTAATTATTTGATTTATCATCAAAAGCCTATAATTTTTAGTTGAATATTCAGTAACTAAGAGGACAAGTAAATATATTGCCCATACTTCCAACGTGATATTGTATAGTACGTCTAAACGATATTCCCTGAGGCCCAATCCATGAAATGGTCACCATCGTTTCTGGTGGAGTACTCTCTATTGAAGGTAAATATTTGTTTCTATCTGTTTATGATGCGCAGAACACACACTACGCCCTGAAACCACTCTCCTTCTGTCCGAATGTGTTTTCCTACGTTGACTAGTTATTAACATTGATGGTATTTTGGTTGAAAATGGCAGGGTGAAGGGGACGGATGAAATTCGCTATTACATTTCTGTTTATACGCTGCAATCCTGCATGCGAATGTTTGTCCTACTGAATATCCTGACGTGGGCATGTAAACATTTTACGGATGTAAATAATATTTGTGTGGTTGTTTTTTCTAGCTATTTATTCATAATAAATCAAGTTGCACAAAATTAGCGTAGTTTAGATTGAAATGTTTAAGGTCATCATATGTGTTTCGTTACATACAGTTTCATTGTAAGCTCCATAGTGTGTTTATATTTTTTTATCTCTCCTTATCCTCCTTTCCTTTACCTTCTTCCATATGTAATGTTTTTTTCTACGTGGGATACTTGTATCCAAATTAACTAGTTCACATAATGGGGTTTTCAACTAAATAATATTTTTTGGTTATTTTAATGGGTTACTACACAAATTAAAATTGCTTAAAGTAATTCATTTTCGTGAAAATATTAGATAATTCACTAAAATAAATGTGTCATATGTTCATATTAAAAGTAAGTATTCATTAAAATATGTTTAGTTAAAATAATATTATTTGTTCAATTACATTGGGACAGGTCTTTCAAAAGTAACACAATAAAAACGACAAAGTTGAAAGCCATAGATAATATGTACAATTTTAACTTTCAAAGTGAAATATTCATATACAAATGGCATTCTGAATTCGAACAAACAGCCTCCCTATTGGTAACTCCCCACAGTTCCAAAGTCAGTAAAACTATTTATGGGGTGGCCATAAATTTTTATATATAATTCAAATACACAGATACATAAATAGAGGAAAAAATACGTGCTTATCAGTGCTTTTAATACAAAAATATAGAAATATATTAAAAATGATGTTATAACATCAAATTCCATTCCATTATATACTCATTGTGTTCTAAATATTTGTTTGTTAAGCTTTTTGGGGTTTTTTCTACGTGTTCAGACCTAATGGCCATCCTGTGTTTATCACAATTTACAAGAACTAGGAGAAAAATTAAAAACCTCTTCCTTCAAACTCTTGAAGTTTTTGTCCCATACTACACCAACCCCTTGCCAGCAAGCACATGAGCAAATGTAACATTCATCTTCAGTCTGGTTTTCTGCTAGCAGGAAGGTTAGCGCTCGAATCTCTGCCGGGTGTATTATGGTGTATTTTCCTAAATTGTTGTCCACTTTTCCTAAAAAAAAAATTGTGAACATTTAATTTAATTCTACCTTACTCCTTCTCAGGGGTGCCCAACCCCCTCAGACCCAATGGTACAAATCCCCCAAAAGATTTTCTCCACCTCCCTCTCCTCCCCAAAATCCAATTGACCATATAACCTTTATTGGAATCTAAAATTTCTGACTGAATCCACATCAAGGCCTACATTACGTATTTTGTAGATCTAGTTAAAGAGATTTTTTTATGAGATAAATAAAATCAGAAAATTTAGGAAAAAACTATTTATATTTACACGAACAATTTCATGTATAAACGTTATATTACATACACTTTTCAAATGAAAATAGCTATTATATAGTAAAAACAGTTGATTTGAAAAACACTGAACTTCATATAAATAAAACAAATATTTTACTTTAATCTGTTGTATAAAAATACATTAATAAAAAACTCAAATTCGGAATGAATGAAGTGAATAAAAAAATTGAAGACATCAATAATCAGATATTGAAAAGACAAACTATATGTGTAAAGAATAATATGATATGAGTACTATCGTAATATTTACATGAGTTACGTAAGTAGTCATAAACCTTAAAAACTAGATTGTCTTAGAGTAGTGACAGAAAAACAACTTTCTTATCCGGAGGGAAGAGAGAACATTTGATCACTATAGGTTGAAAAAATCTACAATATGATAAGAAAATAAATTATTTAAGCACCGGAATTTAGGTACTATTTATAATATTTTAAGAAAATAAACTCTATTTTCTCTTTGTACTTGACGTGGCAAAATTATTCGATTGTTTCTTCGTTTGTGATTTTCTTAAGAATGTCATTCTCAGATGATAGAATCAATAGGCTTGTAGGCTGTAAAAATGTATAATATCCTGGACGGATATTAAGATACTATATACAACAACAAAAGATAATATAAATTATACAAACCATATTTTAATACAGTTTACGTCCATAATATGTGTGAACTTTGTTCATATTTGCATATATTTTAACGTTAATTATGCTCCCTCTTCGTCCCCCGGGATGAGGTTGCCAATAATTGAAAGTTGATGAATCCCCTTCCCCCTACACGCCACGCCCACGATTTTCCAAACAATAACCAGAAGTGGTCCCTTGCCTTATTTTATTTGTTAACTCCCCCTATTATTATTTGTTCCTCGTTCCACGTTTTGTGGGATCACCACAAGTTCCAGTGTTTTCCACCCTGTTCCTCCACTCCGCTAGATTGAATCTAACTTCGGGACAATAGCACGGCTTTGTTGGAGTCACGTCCATTGTAAGAACCGTTTCATTTGGTCAAGCGTCAAATTTTGAAAGCTGGTTGTTAAAAATCAATCGTAGCTGAGTTTCGAACAAAATATTGAACTTCAAATAATGTAGACAGCAGGATTTTCCGTTATTTCACCCGTTTGGTATTAACTATGACAAAGAGTAATACAAGAATAAAGAAATACAGAACAGTAGAGTAGTAAATATGCTTTATTTTATATATATTTTTAAACATACTACTAAATAATTATGTCAAATTTATGGTATTAATAAAATGTAAAGGTTTGTTGCTGTTTTGTAAATATTTTATAGTAAAAAAATAAGCAAATAATTTAGCAGTGCTTAGCGGTGGACAAGTGTTCAGAGGCGTCCGTCAAACATGGTCTGAATTGCAGATGACTGAGATGTCGGGGTTTAAATCTCAACCTGGTGTACTGAGTGTGTTTTTCCTTAGATAGTTTCTCAATCTACCTTTACGAATATACAGGCAAATTTTATATAGATCCATCCTCCTTTTTTCCATACCCCCTAGTGTAAATTGGTGGGTAGCCCAAACGAATAGTAAAATGTGACTCGCAATATAAACTATATATTTAATATAAGTATTATTACAACCACATATAACCAAAGTTCTTAACAATATTTATATTAATTGTATTATTATTATTATTATTATTATTAATAGGTTCCTTAAGATTTAAATACACACCAACGTTGAAGTGGCTATTTGCAACCCTCTTCACTGACCACGTGGTCTAATGCACTGCTCTCGTGTTGGACTAGACTTCTGAAAACAAGGAAGGGAGAGATTGGGACTCGATATTAGTCGGGTGCACCCAAGTTTTTTTCCTAAATGGTTTTCCACTCTACCTCCACGCAAATGCGGGAACAATTCCTCTAAATCAAATGTTCCTAATCCCTAACATATTAGAGTAAGTAATACATTTGCATGTAACACGAAAGAGATATAAGACGTGGTAGTAAAAACAAAAAATGTTTGCATTCATAAATACAAATAAAAATGTAAACATATTTAAAGACAATGAAAAATAAATAGAGGAAAGATAAGGCATTTGAGAGTTATGGCTTCGTGAGGTTGAGGAAGAAATAATGAATGCAGACACTGTAGTGGGGTTGAAATAACTTAATATATATCTTGGTACACCTTGTTAACTTCTTTGTCGCGTCTCATGATCAGAAGGACACTCAATATAATATATATAAGCACCAAAACAAAATGTTGCTACCTTTTATTGCTCTCACATGCATCAATTCATTGCCCAATTATATTAATAGAACCACAATTTTGATTTTTTTTTACTATTAATAAATTTAGTCAAATATTTATAAAATGATTTGTAACTGAATTTTTTCGTTGACGAGAATATTAGTATACATTAATTACTTTGTTAATAATAGTTTAATAAATTCTTTTTAATTGCATGTAACAATACTACTTGTTGTACTCCTATTTAGCTGCATTTTTGAGTTTGTTTCTTACCTAATGTTATAACCAACCATAGCTAGCTGGCAGTAGGAGCCGAGAGGCCTAAGTAACTAGTTTCGCGTTAAATCAATTAATCGTTTGAAAGCAAATTTGTTTTAAAATTTTGAGCAGCTGTGCTTGTGGAAGAGAAAGGGTTGGGTTGGTTTTCAACGCGTAGTTTCCATTATGGTTTTTCATTATCTTTTGACGTTAATTCAACTGCATTCATTTGAAACTTAATTCTCACGTTCATTGAAAATACAAAACACGATTGCCAGTAATGTTTGTTGAACCATTATTCTTGAATTTAACACTAGTAGCACCCGATTAACAAAAACCTTTGATTTGGTGTGGATTAATAATATTATCAGGTTTTTATCTCCCTGATAAATGTTTTGTTTGAAGATTTTCTGGGATGGTCACTATCGGGAAAACCAGGATAACAGGGAATTATGCTTGCATTTTGTGCATCGAGGAAAAAGCTGGGAAAAGTGAGCGAATTTTCCGTATGTCAGAATTTTATGTCAAGGAAGTCTAAATAGCTTGTAGATTTATACAAAATTCAAAGATTTGCAAGCTATGTACCATTCCCAATAGCTTTTAGAGGCACTTTAGTAACTAAATGGTCTAGGTGGGAACCACTTAAGGTAACGTCTCTAGGTATCAAAATTTTGAAGATTTCTCGAGGAGAACCACTACAAATATGTTGTAAAGGTACTTATTAACAGTACTTGCTCAAGTACTAAAATTAGGGGGCGTGTTTAACAAGCCTTTTATAAAAAACAAGCTTATTCAGAATAATTGGTTTAAAATCTCTCAGTTCAAAGTCCTCTTAATATATCAGGATATTTGTTATTTGCCAGGAAACCCGGGAATTATGTTGGAATTTTACTCTGTTTGAGTGGCCACCATGTGCTCATACAAGTAGACATGTGTGCGTCTGTGTATACAAAGTTGGAACCTATTTCAACCAACACTGAAAGGGCCATACGATATCTTGTGATGTGTTATCGTCACATTTCTGAGATATTGTTTTTCCAACAAAGTGTTAATCCTCAATCATAAATTAATCTTTATGATAGGTCTTATATTTCACGCAAGATAAATAACTATTTTATGGATAATGTTTATCTTTTAATCAAATAATCACAATCATACACATAACTATGATTTAACTTTGCAAGCTTAATTTTTTTGAAAAATTTAATTTCATTTCAAATAATAGTGTAAAATATTTGAATTTTATTTATCAAACTATTTGTAACATTAAACAGTTTGATTTCGAAAGTTAAATATTTTATCAGGCCTACTTTTGCCCGTAATACAAAAAGACTGTATTTACAAAATATAATTTTCATGGTGGATACATTTTATAAACACTAGAAAGCGTATAACCCGAACGAGTAGTAAGACGCAGAGCTAAATATTATTATTAACACTAGAAGTGATATTTTTTTGAGCAAATATCTTGAATCTCCAATTAACAGGCTACTTTATATGGCATTTGATTATAATTTAGGAGAATATCATGCAAGCCCGTGTTGGCCTTAATATAATTTAATTTATTTACAAAGGCAGCAAAAAAATATTGTTTTGGTTAAAGGTTACTTTATATAGAATATAAATGTAAAATACAATATTTAAATATATTTGTTTATAATATTAGATCACAAAATGAATTTAAATTACTAGTCGTACGAGTTTTTGTTTGTTTAGGTATAATAATTAGGCAGCTATAATTTTGTGTTGCTAGGCATTTAAACCTGAGTCTTACTACCGGTACTGCTACTAATAGTGACAATATAACTATTACTAGATACAAATACTTGCCATAGTAAAACTATTTAGCCATTCTCTGAAGGTGACCTGGCGGTCTAGAGGTAAGGTGTCAGACTTCTATGCTGGTGGCCGGGGTTCAGTCCTCGGTCCCGGCAAAGATTTATCTTATTACTAAACCCTTCCTTCACCTCTGACAAGACATCTTGTGAATGTGAGGAATGCCAGGCCTCCACCGTGGTTCGTATTCCACGTTAAACTGTAGGTCCTTCATTTTCATCTCACAATCACCCTACCATTACACATTAGCGTAAGTGCGTATAACCCGAACGGGTAGTAAGACGTGGTGCTAATAATAATAACATTCTTTGAATTATAAGCAAATAACGTTCTAAGATAGACCCTATTATATAAAAATAATATTACAACTTTTTCGTTAACTATTTAATAGTTTACGTAATATAGAAAAACTAAATCCTTGCGCTTGCTAATTTATTTGCCTTTGTCAAATTTTTAAAGTTTCGAGAATATTTTATAAAATAAGTTTTACGAAGAAGCCATAACACTTTTTTATGATCTGATATAAATCCAAGAAAGCTTTTTTAAAAGATTAAAGTAAAAAAAAAAGCGCTAACTTGAAAGTTTATTTTGAATATATAGATTTTATTATTGAAATTGAGGAGTGAATTAAATTGGAATTCATAATTTATTAAAAAAAAGTTGTATTTAAACTTTAGACTAAGAATGTGAAGAAAATTAAAGTGATAGTTTCATTCTTTCTTCTTTTTTTTCGCCTATTCTGAATATATGTATATATTTTAACTTTTTATTTCGTGTTCATTATTTGTGAAAATTTCTCAACTTTTAAGATGTGTTCATAAACACTAATAGTAGCACGGTTATAAGTAAATATTAACACAAATATCTTTAAAACGATTTTGTCTTCAATTTCAACTTTAACTTTATTTCCATTGCCTTTCTTAACGCGTTTGTAATATACGCATATATACTAATCATGATAATCTGTTATAAATGACAGGTATAATTTAAAGGTAATGTTCCCACAGTATCGTGGAACTGTAGTGAAAAACAACTTAGGATAAAACACCCTCAGTATAACCAACCAGGATTCGAACCCAAATCTCCACGTTAACGTCTATTTGCCTTAGACAATTTGATCACCAAAGTTGGTAGTTGATACATTATATTTGATATTTATTATAAATGATTTAAAATAAGGAATAAATGGGTTCAAGCATGTTAAATGTGGACACTGGCTAATTTATTTCATTCAAATAATAAATTCTAGGTAGTAAAGTCTCTTCTTGCTGTGTTTATCTAGTGATATATTTCGCCCTCTAAGTCTACGGAAGCGCATAAATTCATGGAAAATGAGTTTATTTTCTGCAGGAAAACTTTCGCTATGCGACACGAAATTATACGTAGTTTTGGTAAAGTTTACCTATTAATTATTCCTATACAAATTTATATTTCTCAGTAACTGGTTTTAAATAATGACTATACATATGTGTTTAAGTTGTTTTATTTATTACATAGAATTATATATAACAGATAAGGCAAGCTATGTGAGGAAGGAGAATTGTATTTAGATAACTCTCCATCTAAGTTATCTGCATATTTACAATAATGTAGAGAAATAGGAATGGTTTAACTATAACAGCTTACTTGAATGTTTATGTAGGTAGAGTGTTAAGATATTTAAGGAACAACATACTAAGTACACCTAGCTGGAATTATAACGATTTCCCATTGTAAAATTAGACGTTGGAGTCCACGTGTCCACGGATTTGGCTCATAGAATGTATCGTTCACTGTAATCATTATTTTTTAGTTTATTCTTTTTAAAATCGTCCAAATTATTTTAGATTTCTTTCGATATTATTTTTGAAGAATAAATACGTGTTTTTGACTTGTGATTGGAAATGTTTATGCACTAATAGTTTTGAAAAATGTTGATTATGAATCACATGGGATGATAAATACTATTATAGTACCCAAAATTCTTGGTTCAACTTCATCTAATATTCGGATGCATGATAATGCGATTCTGACATCACCGCACATGTCAAAACCACGTGAAATATATGCATTTGGTAATTGGACATTTTGGGGATGGGTGTAGTTTTGAATTAATTACAAAACGTGCACCCATTCAATCCCAATCAATTAGTGAGGCTGTGACTCATTCACCACGTATTAATGTTCACAATTATTTCATAGTTGACTTAAACGGGCAGATGTCGATTGATGATAGATATTAAACATTATCTTCTAAAAACATATTATTTATTGAAAGGTGTCCTGGCGGTCTAGGGGTAAGGTGTCAGACTTCTGTGCTGGCGTCCGGGGTTCAATCCTCGGTCCCGGCACAGATTTATCTGAATACCAAACCCTTCCTTCACCTCTTACAAGGCATCTTGTGAATGTGGGGAATGCCAGGCCCCCACCGGGGTTCGGATTCCACGTTAAACTGTAGGTCCTCAATTTCATCTCACAATTCACCCTACCATTACACATTAGCGTAAGTGCGTACAACCCGAACGGGTAGTAAGACGTGGTGCTAATAATAGTAATAATAATAATATTTATTTAATTTTATTTTTAAATTAAATAAGATGTGTATTAAATCTTTTTTTTTTGTAATAATTTTAAAGTGTTATTTTTTCATTCTTGATGAAGAAAAATAAAATCATCCTATGAAAAAAGGTTACTATTTTGGTTTCGTTTGGCTTCTGTCATTACTTTGTTGACGTTTGTGTGTCGGAGATGTGCGAAATTCAAAATTAATCGGTATACTCTTCAAGGATATGTGATAATTCTTACCATTTTTATAATATGGATGAACCTGCTTACCAATCTTTTTTCTACTGGACATAGGTCTACAAATATTCCCAAACAAAATTATTACTATATTACTTCATTTCACACTAAATGTTTTGTGTTAATTCACGAACATATAGAACCTGTCAACATTTAATTATAGTAAATAATATCAGTTCAAGATTTTTTTAATATAATATAGGCATGTACAGTAGATATAATATAAAATAGAAAAAATTGTTCAATCAAAACCATTACAAAAAAGGGTTAATTTTTCCTTTTACAGCAAGATTCATACACGCAGATATATGGCATATAATATGCCTCTAATTTAAAAACAATTATAGGTGAATTGATGACTATAATATTTCTTCAAAATGCAATTATTATGGCATTACATTAATTTCCCTATCTTTATACTTTTAGTTACAAAATGTATTTATTTTACATATTTTATATAAGTAATACAAATAAAACCTTTTTTAAAATGAGGTGGCCCAATGTCTAGATAATTTTATAACAAATGAAATTGTTAGAACTAAAAAAAAGAGGGGGGGGGGCGTAATAAAATAATAAGAGTGAATTATATGAAGAAAGTTCACCAAGGGAAAGAAGAAGAAGATGTGGAAAGAATCCAATGCACAAAGGTGACATCTTCTTCCTTTCTTCTGTCTTCTACATTATAAGTAGTCACACATACATTTTAACACAACTAGATCAATATTTCGGAATTGTTGCCTTTATACATTTTAACACAAATATTAGTATATTTGGGTTAAAATGTGTGTGTGACTACTTCTACTATACAAGATAGAAGAAAGGAAGATGTCACATTTGTTCATTGGATTCTTTCTACATTTTTCCTCTTTCCCTAGGTGGGCTTTCTTCATCAAATCTACTCTTTTTAGTTAATTTTCCGTTTTTTCTTTAGTTTTATCAATTTCCTTGATTATAAAATAAAACATTTAAAATATGTATCTCTTATCAGAGTTCGATTTAGATAGGATGGCATATTTATACATTTATAGAAGTCTCTTAAACAATTTTTATATATCTATACGTAAGGATATGTCATCCGAAACTGTCAAATTTTATATATATCATACAAATACAATAAAATATAATGTAAATATAATTAATTTTGTAACAAAAATAATTTTAAATTTTTTAAAGTTTCTTCATTGCCGTTTAGTACATTATTATTACGCTATATTTAGTCATTACCAGGGCCCAAGTTTTCATTAAACGTCATATTTTTTATGGTATAGAAAATAAAATGCTCATGAACACACACAATCATTTCAATATCCTTAGAGAGTAAACACTTATATTTTAAGTGTAATTATTACTCATGTTTGGTATTTTCGAATTTTCATGATTTTAATAGTTTTATTCATTTTTAGGCAATTATCTCGAATAACATCGATGCTATATAAAATTATTCATATTCAAAAATATGATTTTTCACTACTAAGATGTCTTGACTGAAATTTTAATGAACACTTATAATGAACTTTATACAATCTCCATTTTTGTGATAGGAAAAAAATCACATTTCTGTTAAAACTCTATAAATAGCTTGGAAATATTTTTGTGGCAAGAGATAGCAATTACTATCGGGTATTTGTATATCAATGGCCATGTTTAGCGATTAGTGAGAGTTTATTTACCAGAACTTTCTCACGGCAGTGTCTATTTTAGTTTTAATTTGTTAAAGGCTTGTTTGATTTTGTTATACTTATGTACAGTCTTTGAAGTTTTCGTTTACATTTTTGGATATTTCAAAAAATAAATGTATTCTATTATGCTTAGAATTTTTAATGTTATTATTTTGATCAATTTCTGAATATCCTTGGATCATCAAAATCCTGGCTCTGATCTTAAGACGGGCGCTTAGGGAACGTGAGAATAGGGCAGTTTAACTGCGGTTTCTATAGCAACACTTTTATTTTTGCTAAAATAAATAAAATTTTCTAGTAGAAACATATAATTTAAATTTATTCACGTGTTGACCTCAACAATTCTTAAATATAATTCAAGGGTTTCCTAAAATTAAATACATCTTTTTCTCTTCATTAAAAAGTTTTTTATGGTATGTAACCCGAACGGATAGTAAGGCGTGGTGCTATAACAAATTGATTTTAATCTAATGTCGCTATGCTCATGGCAGATATTCAACAACTGTTTATATCACCATATGAAGGAAAAAAACCTATATATTTCTACTGGAGAAATATTTGATTTAGTTTGGTCAAAACCTGTATTTCTATAAAAAAAAATTGCAATAACATTGCCCTCTTTTCACGTTCCTTACAACATCACCTTAAGGCCCTTGGCCATGCCGAGTGCAAGTCTAAAACCTATTGTGTGGGATGGTGGGCAGAAGGGTGAAAGTCCTCACAACTGACCAAAGTATCCTTCCGCGCCGGAAAGAACAAATGGATCCCGGAAACCGTAGATAGGTCTAGCTACCGGACAGGTCTTGCGGAAAACTCATACTTTTGGAAATATCAGTTTTCTCGAGAACAAGTGAAATTTTTATGTTAATATTTTAAACACACCTTCTAAGGTAATGTATCGATGTTTATTAACTGGTATTTTTTTCATATTTTTTTTCTTATGAAGCCAACAGTTTTCTATTGAAAAATATCAATTTTTTCTATATTTGATCATTGTTAAAATTATAAAGGAGGTGTATATATAAAAAATAATAACTTAATCAATATGCTCCTATTCTTGAACAAACCGTTTCCGAAAATAAAATTGCAAAATTATAAAAATTTCTTGAAGATAACCGTTTGTTCCCCTGTATCGGTATTTCCACGCCAAATGAAAAAAGGGCCAATCGCCTTAACTATTTAATATAAGCTTGTAGAGTATGAATATTTCATTAGAAACAAAATAATATTTGATAAGCCTTGGAAATATATAAACCTACACACGTTGCTACCTTTCTTTTATTCTACAGAAAGGCTATGTTTATACGTTCGAGGACCAACTCAGTACCTCGTTACTTTCCCTGCTGTCGAACAAAGTGAAATCTGTAGCAGGAGGTTCTTCACTTTATTTGAGAGACCTCACTTCTACCTGGAGTGTGTTTTGTTCTCCCTCTCTCTCTTTCTGTGTGTGTGTTTGTGAGCGAGTGCAGACTTATCGCCATAGCAACAAGCCGTGATGTTTAGTGGAGATTCAGTTCCAATAAAACCTGTTGTGTGCTCGCAGTACCGTTGTATTATTAGAAGTGGCGGTGAATGCGACAAGGGCACAAACAGCAAACCTATATTGCCTATGTATTTCAACACAGGGTTTATAATTGTATTCCTATAACTAGACTGGTTTGTTAACTATATATATAGTAAATTAATCAAAATACTTTAAACCAGAACGGGTTTTCAAGAGGTCAATTTGACGGTGTTATTGTATGTGATCGATACCCTGGCAGGCCTTCGAATAAAATGGGTGATGAGGGGATGGGGGTGAAGGGGGGTGTTGAAGCTCAAATCAAGTTCTTACTTTTGTTAATTTACATAGAATAAGTATAGAAAGGAATTTTACATTTTCAGAAAAGTTAATTATTTGGTAAAGATGTTTTACAACATTTTAATAAGTTTAAAATTTACTTTTATTTTAAAATAATATTATTTTGAATAAGTTTTAAATTGCACATCCTTTTTAGGATCTTAAAATCTCGTTTGCAAACGCATGGCAGGCGTAATCAATAATATGATTATTTCTTTAGTTGATTCAAATTACTAATATATTATGATTCATAAATATATGATTTGGTATTTATTAATAGCTCTACTGTTAAGTTTTTTTTACTAGCGGGATATAGTCCTGTGTATAAAAACTTAGAGTTAATTACTCTAAAACATGAAGATGTGTTCAGATGGTCTATGGCGTCACTCTCTTAACGGAATCAACTGCTGATGACTTAGAGAAAGGCGTTTGAATCTCAGTAGCGTGAAATAAGGTTTTTTTTTCCTAAAATGGTTCTCAACTCTTCCTCCATTCAAATTAGGTTATAATTCAACTAAATTAAACCTTCCTAAACCCCAATCCTTAACCATAATTAGTACAAATTAGTAAACGCAAACGAGTTGTAAGACTAGGTTACAAAAATATAAAATAAAAGCGATTACTTACTATAGGCTAAAAACTTGTATACAATTAGTATATACCTAGACGTCATGACTAGTTTGAGTAGTATTGGAAATACTTTCCTAGATTAATTTGGTTTATAAGTAATTTGTTGATAACATTTTTGAGTTAAAAAAGGGCACTTAAAACATCCCAATGAAAAACATATTTTGAAACAATCAAACCTTTTTTATTTCGTGCTGGTTGGTATTTAGGAGGGAAATGGATGGTCGAGGGAACCACGTATTGTTTCACGACGAAAGGATATGAAGTTGTTATAGAGAAGAGAAAGATCTAAGGGGAAGATAAGATGATTTTGAGTCGGAGAGAAATAAAGCTTGGGAGATGCTTGGCAGCTGGCATGAGTGGTGGTCGCCTAGTAACTAAACAGAGGTGGTTCGTGTCCCCAGCCTATCGAACAAAGCGACTAATACCGCTTTATCAAAGAGGGGGAGGGTTAGGAGGGGTTTTAATGGGGGGTGTTGCTAAGGAGCAGGTCTATATGTTCACAAGGAAAGGGAAGGAGATCTGAGGGCTTTCTAATCATGTTTGATATCCCGAGCGTAAGCATACAAACAAAAATAGTTGCTACAGAAAAAAAAACCTTTTGAATTAGACCTGACATAGACGTACACTCACGTCCAAGTTAATCTGGAGTTAAAAAATTGATCCTCAACTGCCATAAGTTTCATTGTATATTGTGGTCGCCTTATTAACAGTATATTTATGGATAGGCTTAGAGATTTATGATACATCTGCAGATTATCAAAGGAAATGTATATATATTTTTTGTAAAAGAGCATACCTGAAGGCTTGGTTGAAAGCCTTTCGGAATCTTAGTTGAAGGACCAATTATAAAACTAATTAATGTTGAAGGTGCACGTGCCAAACACATAATCTTTTGGGATTAAATTAATCACAGTTTTTTTTTCTCATTATAAAGCTAAATATCAATAGCTTGAAATTAAATAAGAGAATTTCCGAGCTATAAATAGTGAATATTAATTAAATTAATTATTTAAAATAAGTAAATGTTACTATAGTGAATAATTATTAGTGAAATTATAAAAAACTTCAAGTTTTATTTGTATGTTTTTGAACTTTGTACTCTTTTATAAATATACCAAATCAATTTGAGGTATAAGATTTTAAATTTTTTATTTTGTTTTATTGTTTCTGAGTTCTGACAACCCATTCGAGCTATTCGCATAGACTACTAGGTTTGGAATAAGGAATTTATAATGTTGAGAAAATGTGCTTGCATTTGCGAGGAGGGAAAGTTGAAATAAATTTGATCTATTAAAGCATATGTACACTGTTGTGGGTAAAAACCATAGCTAGTTTTATAAAAATTACAGTTATAATGAAGGTGTAAATAATAATATGATGATTATTATAATTATTATGTTTTATTTATGCTACCTGAGTATAAATAAAACCTAACAAAAATACAGAAAAACTAAATAAAATCTTGAACTGACTCTAGACATGTAAATAATAATCATATGTGAGATTTTTTCAACATGGCTAAGGTTCAATAGACCATATTTATGATTAAAAGTAATTCAACTAAGAAGAGATAATCATTAATTTAACTTAATTAAACTATATAATATATGTGTTAAAATGGGTATTTGCTTGCACAAATTTGTATTTCACAGTAAACATATTCTTTAAGATGGCAAGCCCCATCTAATAATACAGTTAGACTTTTTGTCATACAAAACTGTATTGCAAAATGACTAACTTCATAATACTTGGGATAGCAAAGGGTGACTATTAAGACTAATTATATTATTATTAGCACCGCGTCTTACTACCCGTTCGGGCTATAAGTACTTACTCTAATGTGTAATGGTAGGGTGATTGTGAGATGAAATGAAGGATCCTACAGTTTAACGTGGAATCCGAACCACGGCGGAGGCCTGGCATTCCCCACATTCACAAGATGTCTTGTCAGAGGTGAAGGAAGGTTAATTATATTGCATTCTTGATAATGGGTATTTCAACCTCGTTCACCACCGTAGATTCCAAATTCTTTCGTTTGTTATATTTTTGTTATTTTAGAAAATAATGTTTTCTTTACTATAAATAATTGTTTTAATTATTTTAGTAATTATTAGAGTTGAAGCAACACACATAATTATCGTTCCTTTACTTAAAATTTGAAATATCTACCTAAAAGACGTAAGATAAGTGAGACTAAATAATATACAGTGTTGCAAATATGTACTACTTTGTTAAGCTTCCTTTTTTTCCATTGAGTATTACTATGTTAAATGATTATATAATCTTGATTGCCATTCTTTCTAGGATGTCTAGGTGTCGTTTACCATAGATCTGTTCAATATATACCACTTTTTCAAGTTATTATCAGTCATAGATAAATGATAATACATATTATTGTTGCAACACTTTCTTGGATGACTTGTGTGTCAACTTTAGGAAGCAGTTGCCTTACACCTACTTTTTACTGTAACAGGTGATTTTGAGCTTTTATAACTCATTGTGAATTGTAACATCTTATCGAATGTTCATTAAATAACTATTTACGTTCTCTTTTTTTTGTATAAACATCCCACTACTCCAGTCACAACAGCTCATCGGGTAAAAAATAAACTTTGGGTGGAATGCGTGTTGTACCTAATGGGGAAAAACGTAATTTAAAAAATGATGATATTACACCAAAATGTAAAGATGAAATAATATATTCTCCATATTTATCAGACCTTCATTTAAATATATTATTATTATTATTATTATTATTATTATTATTAGCACCGCGTCTTACTACCCGTTCGGGCTATACGCACTTACGCTAATGTGTAATGGTAGGGTGATTGTGAGATGAAATGGAGGACCTACAGTTTAACGTGGAATCCGAACCACGGTGGAGGCCTGGCATTCCCCACATTCACAAGATGTCTTGTCAGAGGTGAAGGAAGGGTTTGGTAATCAGATAAATCTTTGCCGGGACCGAGGAT
>CABEEJ010000002.1:463067-526010 GCA_901482245.1 Timema douglasi | reverse complement strand
ACACACACACGCAAAGAGAAAGGTGGTATAGCACAAAACAAAATTTTGGGTTCAGGGGTTCATGAAACGTAGGCATCCATCAAAATAGTGAATTCAATATTTTAGGGACGATCACAATATTTCCTCTCAGAGTGGTCGCGAAAAAAAAAAAATCTTAGACACAAACAAATACTATTATTATCGATATAATTGAGTGAATATTAATTGTATACTGTATTTTTGTTAACATCCATTCTGGTTATACGCCATACATGTATATTAAAGTACTGTAATGAGTATATTTATTGTACTAATAATTTTTTTTATATAGAATGCTCTCAACTCTCCTTGTTAAAGTTGAAATCCATCCCACTACAACCTGTACTATAAAATTGTTTTTTTTATAAAACTTCTCATACAAAGAATAATATTATTAGCATTAGTTGATTCCAGCTTAGCAATCTGATTTTAACATACATTTATTGTTTCTTTAAAATTACTCGTCAAGCGCTAACAAAACTTCTAGGTATTTAAAAATGTATGGATACTTCATGGAGATTGAGGTGGCCTTACAAAATGGCATATATAGATATTTCAAAAAAATTGATAATCTTGTAATTTTACACATGTTTCTTTAAATATACGGGAAACAATTATAAACAATGAGGTATATTTATTATTGGTCGAAATATTCCAAAATAATATCATAATAATTTTGTATAAAACATAAAATAATTAATAATTTTTACAGCTCAAATATAACTATACAAATTTACAATTTTTGTACATAGTGTTTAGGTTCTATTTTTTCAACATTTCTAAGTCGAATACTTTCAACCCTATTTAAAATATGGCATGTCTCCCATTATTTAAAACGTTGTCCTTACATACAAATATGTGCAAAGAATGTTGGAGATTTAATTATTAGAGCAATTACGGTGTGATCAGAAGTGAACAAAGAGAGATTATTCATAGTAGATAGATTTTTTTAAAGAGAGGAAGAAGAAGTCAAAGGAAATAAAACAGAGAGAAGTAGAGGAGAAGAAGAAAGGTAGACAGGCAGGCAGACATCCGGCAGAAGAAGGAAGTTTGAATAGGAAATTTTAACATGCCTTTCAATCCCCTTACACTTGCTCACTTCCGTAACCCCCTTCCCCCTCCTCAAGCCTCTTTTCATCGTTCCCCTTCGCCCACAGCTAATAAACAAAGATATTTCCTACTAATTAACTTTCAAGGCACCTCCATTGCATGATGTGACCCTACCCGCCTGTAATATCATGTCTACTATGAAAATCAATATATTAAAAAAGAAGAATCTTTTGTAAGAACCATGATTGTAATAATGATGCGATGATGGATTTAGAACATAAAGCAATTAATATTTAGTTTTAAACATTCGTAAAATGAAACTAAAATACTCTTACTAATATATAGGCAATGATAATATCAGTCAAAAGTGACAACGTCATGGCCAATAATCGAAGGTATATTTATATGAAATTAGCTATAGTAGCTTCTATTAGCGTCAGATACATCCCATTATATTGAATAACACTAGAATAGAGGTGCTTTTACGCTATAACTGTCATATTATGTTGTGTGGAAGCTACTTTTGAATGATAATTGGAATACGATTGTTAATAATATATCCTCAACACATTTTGTGATGCCAGTTTATTATTTTACAAGTCTTAGCTCCCGTTAGGGTTATATCCATAAAAATTACTCTTGTGTAGTAAAAATAAATTTTCCTACATTTGCTTGGAGGGAGAGTGAGAAACTACTTAGGAAAGTCAAATCTCAGTACATTCGACCGCAATTCGAGCCCTGATCTCCACATTATTGGCAATTTAGCTTAACACGAGAATAACGTTTTAGATCATGTGGTCACAGATACTTGTTTCAGTTAATATCAATTGATTGTGGCAAAAAAAACCTTTTAAATGTAAAGGTGTAATTTATAAACGTGATCAATTTTGTCGTCTTCGTTTATAGAGAAGGGAAAGTATATATGGTTTATTGACAAAGTTTTTTTTTTACTTGATTAATTTAATGGAATTACTACCTAAGATTCCTGTGTGCTTAAGTAGTTGGATATATTAAGGTATAGTTTGGCTATAAATGTTGATTTAGATGATATACTATGCCATAATATATAATTTAGTTTATAAAACGTACATTTATCACTTATTATTTATTCCATAAAAATACATAAAATAAACTATTAATGTTTGTCTATTTTTGTGTGGATGCACTACGTCTTAGTACGCTTTAAGAATATCTTCATTTTGTTAAATTAGAAAGATAGCGAATAAGTGGAATTTAGAAAAAGTGTACCCACATTTGCGTGGAGTTATGAAACCCTAAAAACACTCAAATAATCCATCGGAAATTAAGGCCCTGACCTCTGCGTCTCCAGAAATTAAATTTTTCGTGAGAGTTACGTCATAGTCTGTACGACTATCGATGTATTCTAATTATTGCGCTTACTCTAACATCAGTGTAATTATTTTATTTAGCTTCAAAAGGGTAGAAAACTATAGTAACTCAAGTTTACACAGTTGTACGGAGTAATTTTCTTATTAAAGTATGAAGCATGATATATATATATATATAAATATATATATATATTAGCACCACGTATTACTACCAGTTCGGTTTATACACACATGTGCTAATTGAGCAAATGATTTTAGAAATAAAGAAGGTTATATTTAAAGTTATTATACCCGAATTTGCATTCTGAGAAAGTGTAGAACAATTCTGGATAAGCCACCCTCATTACATCCAACCGAGATTCAAACCTCGATATCATTGTCATCGGCAGTCTTGTTTATTGCGAGAGTAGTGTTTTAGACCAATCGATCAATGATGTAGGTTGTACTCTTATTGATGTACGTTAAATGAGAGAGGGGAACCTTATTAATACACCTGGTAATTATTCTGGCTCAAGACCCCCCCTCCCTCCCATCATAGGCAAAGCATAAAGTATCAGATGAGACCAACATCAAAACCTGCGTGCCCTACGATACTGATGTACTCTATAAAAGTCGGTGACCTGGCGATCTATGGGTAAGGTGTCAAGACTTGTGTGCTGGCAGTCAGGGTTCAATCCTCGGTCGCGGAAAAGATTTATCTGATTAACAAACCCTTCCTTCACCTCTGGCAAGACATCTTGTGAATGTGGGGAATGCCAGGCCTCCACCGTGGTTCGGATTCCACGTTAAACTGTAGGTCCTTCATTTCATCTCACAATCACCCTACCATTACACATTAGCGTAAGTGCGTATAACCCCAACGGGTAGTAAGACGCGGAGCTAATAAAAATAATAATAATAATAATAATAATAATAATACTCTATAAAACTCTTCACTTGGTTAAAGAGTTCACTCTTAGTGAAAATAAAATGTTTTCCATTTATTGATAATACTACAAAAATAAATATGACTATAATTTGTGTTTCTAATCCACACGATTTCAATCAGAAACATGCTCATATGATCAAAGCGTTTAGCAAACATTTCTTAAGGACAGTTGTTAATTTGATAAAATTACCTCTTGAATGATTAAAATTAATTACTGTAATTATTATGCAGCTATTTAAGTCATTTTGTAATTTTATCATGCACTTTTTATTAATAATTTAAAAACAACGTTAATAATGATTTGTTTTAAGTGGAAGGGATGAAAGTAATAGTTTTAGCCAAGGGGCATTCTCATTAGCGTACAAAGTGGATGTGAATATCCCATTTGATCACATTAGGCAAATGAACCCTTCCAGGACTCAAATTATTTCCTCCCCATCAATGGAAACCAAATGAAATTTGACTATGGATGTTTAGGTTGCTCGTCCTTTGATATGATTTGATTTTTTTTAATGTATTAAACACATGTGCAATATTTTATGGTCTTAATATTTTAGTTTTTAATTTGGATAGCAGATTATCCAGGAAAAAAAAAATCGGTGGGGGAAAAAAAATGCAGTTGGAAACAGAAACAAATAAACTTATTTTTTTATTAATTCACTGCAAACGAATATTTCTTTTGACATTTATACTGGGAATATTTTCATACCAAACACAATATAACGCCATCATATTGGATATGATTTGACTCCACCAAGATGAAACATTCTTTGAAGCCATAGAAACTTTCAATAAACATAGCAAGAGATGAAATATCAGACAAATTTTCAATACTTTATCGTTGTCTCGCTCTATCTGTGATGGTTTTTGTGGTTAGCTCATAAGATGAATACTTTCTGTAGGAAGGGACATAAAGAAAATTTGCTAATAAGACTTGAGAAGCCAGTGAATGTAATATCGGTACGTAAATTCCTTTCCAACACAGTATCTTCGTGGTGAAACTTTCCAGAGTAATGAGATTTTGTTCCATATTTTCTTCAAGTCCACGTAACGTATACAATGTTTTATTTTTGTTTTTAGAATTTATGTCAAAACAAATATTTAGTGCTAATTTTATAAATAAAATATGTCAACCTTAATTTGAAAGCCAAGAGAGAATTTGACAACGTAAAGGCAACATAGATAAGGCTGTTTTACAAAAATATGTCTTCAACAAAAAAATGTTTTAGGAGTATGACTCAATTTTAACATTAAATTTGATTGAAAATGACATTGAGACAAGTTTAATAACTGACATAGCAAACAGCTAAGAGACTTTATGGTTGTTGGGCTACGTTTAAATAGATTAACACACTCTTTATAAAAATAAAATATTATAGGTGTCAAAGAATTTATTAGAAAATTCATTATTCAGTAATTTAATTAAATTGGACCGTTTATTTATTTCCTATATTATTTTATTTAAAACTAATCCAATAGTTTTCACTTAGTTAGTTTTACTTATTTTATTTAAATAACAAATAAAGTTAATTTCAAGAAAAGTTGAAAATTACAAAATCCAAATGAATCGACCCATTAAACTAAACATTTCTATTAGGTTAACATTTATGACAATTGACTGTTGAAATTAGCAACCACTAGCCCACATCAGTGGTCAGAAGAATATGGTGTTCAACTTTGGAGTGTACATTGGGGTTAGAATCCCTGCTAGGTAGTACCTTTTCTACTGAATAGTGGCAAGCTTAATTTAAAAATTATAAAATTGACTTTAAAGTTAAAAATTGTATTTATTTGTTTAAAAGTACTATATTGTTATTTATGTTAGACCAAAGTATAAAATATTCAAGAACATGATTAGTTAAATATTCATAAAAGACACAGTAGTGCAACCTCAAATAGCTTTAACTACAATATTTGTATTATAAACAAAATATAATACTTGGTTAGGAAGCTGATCCCGGCAAGTTTATGAAATCAATATAAATATACATCTATCTTTACAAATAAATTGTAAAACCATAGAATAAATATATTATTGGTGTTAACATAAAGCAACTTACTATCCTCCCGGCTTATCTTCTTAATTAAAAAATTGGGTGGTATGCGGATTTTAAGGATAAATTTAGGCAATATATACTCTTTATTACACTGATTCAGAAGATTAAATTATTTAGGGAAAAACACCTTAATACACGAATTAAAATACTCTTAGAATTTCATCTAAGCAATGCGCAATAATATATATACTTCATGCAGATGTTTGAATTTTAAAAATTAATAGCCCTATGCATGAACGTGTGAGCCTCTAAGCTGGACTATTAAAATGTTGATTAGATTTTTAAAAAATAAAAAATTACAGAACTGGAAGAAAAAAGGCCATGGGCAACCCAAGCCAATGAGCACTCTCGAAATATCCATCCGATAGTTGAACCTCTGCCTCACAGTAACCAACCTATTAACAACCAATGTATTGAAAGCTTGAAGTTTTAAGCCATGCACACATAATTTTAAAAGGAAAATGTATTAATAATTTTTTTTTGTTCTGTATATTAGAATTACAATTGACTATTTAATCAACTTTTTTTTCGAAAATGTAGCTTTACATATTTTGCAGTAAGATTAATGTTAATAAACCGACTATTGATAACACTTTCATATTTATTATAGGTTTTACTGGGGATAATGTTTTAATCATAATGAAATGAGGCTCTATATTAGATATTTGAATACATTTATTTAGCAATTTCAAAATACTAACAGTTTATTGAAGTAGAATGATTAGTAAAACTAAATTTGTTTATTTAAATAAATATAAATAATTATTTGAAATAAATATATTTTTAATACTTCGTGGTAAATGTGAGAAAATATTTCCCTTGTTTAATCAAAAACTAGATTTTATATAGAATATCAATGGTCGAAAATTTAACTGTTAATGAATGAGTATCCATTTAAAATAAATATGTCACTACACCACATATATATGGACTAGTGCTATATATATTTTTACTTTCACATGTCAAGAGAAAGAATTGTGATATTGAAAAAAAGATCTCAAAACCATTATGAATATGAACATTGTATGTGAATTTGAACAAAAAAATTTGGCTTTTACATTTTTTTGTCTATCCTGTATATAAATATACTTACTTAATATATGTCATTAGAAACTCGAAAGTTCATTGCCATATTTAGCAAAGTACGCAGCCTGTACTTATATTGAGCTAGATATATCAAATATGTAATAACTAAATATATAAAAAAATATAAATAAATATATATGTATGAATAAATAAATATATAATTGTTAACATAATATCTATAAATTAAGGTGGAAATATTCATATACTTTGTATTAACCAAAATAAAATTGTAGAAGGATTGGTCTGTAACGGTTAGTTCGCAGATTGAATACAATTGGGGTGATATTAACATAAGGGTGAATTTATATCCCATAAAAAATCCTAATCATATTTATTATTTGATCAACCATAATGTTATACATTTCAATGACAAATAAATAAATCATAAATATTACAGAAGAAAAAGATCAACACAAAATTCCTAAATCATCCCCATCCTCCACCGCTTTCTTCCCTTACGTCCTGATATAGTGACAATGCACAATGAACAATTTTCATGAATATTAACGTACGAGTAATAAATTTTACCTCCATAACACAAAGATTGAATTAAATTAATAAAGTTTAGTCATTCCTATTATGTAACTATACTCAAAGTGTACCGACTCCATGATTTAACTTATATTGAATTTATCACATTAAGATTCTAAAAACCAAATGAGATGTGTTAATTTTTTTGTTAATCTTACAAGTAAAAAGGGTTTCTTTTGAAGCAACATAATTCTACAAAATTCAAAGCTATAAAAGTGAAACTTTTTCACGGGGTGACACCTTAGCTCAGTCCGTAGCATGTCTCTCTACTGCGCTAAAGGTCCTTGTTTCACTTCCCAGTGTGGTCTAAAATTTATAATTGACGTAAATATGGGTTTAACCTTTCATATTGAAATATTTACGGCCAGGGGTTGGATGTTGTGCCTGTCTTAGTCTTAAATAAAATTATAAAGCATTTGAAACTGCGACAGGCCTAGCCAGCCGGTAGTGGAAACATATATTACATTAATAAAAAACGGACTCAGGCCATAGACTGGAAACAATAATGGATGTAGAAGAATTCACACCCGCCTCAGTGGCGAAATTAGCTGACGTGCTAGTTTCATGTTGAGGTAGACTGCCGAGGACGGGGAGATCGAGATTGAATCTCACTCGGCTAAACTGGGGAGGGCAGGGAGGAAGTTTTATAAATAGTTTTCAAATCTCCCTCCACGCAATCGCCGTTTCACTTTCTCTATATTAAACATTCCCGATTCCTAGCCCATTAGCATAGTTAGTACTTAAACGTCCAACCAGAACGGTTAATAAGACGCAGTGTTAAATTTAAAAAAGTAGAATTAATGGGCTCTAAATTTTCCTAGAATTCCCTTAATAGGCTGCTAACTAAAGCGTTCAATCAATTTCCGTGGTTTTTAAGATTATGATTTTTACTTTAAAATATTTTTTGGGCAAAATTGAACGTGAAATTTAAACATGTCCTTAGAGTATAGGGCATTAGATCCTACAACCCTAAAAAAAATCATGAAACGCTGAAATTTACCCATTTACCTTTCACGGAAACATTTCCACTCTAAGATAAAAGCCTCCTTCTCACAATACATACCAGATTGTGAAGGTATTCAAAAGCGATACTATTGTTATTTCCATCAAAAATTATTTTCCCTAAAGATCGATTAATAAGCTTAAGACGTTAGAATCAAACTGTCACTGACTGTGTCTTTAAACTTATCAGAGTTCTTTGTTTTTCTCATGTAATTTTCCTAATCTTTTCATCTCTCATCAGACCATTGTGGGTGCATTTGATATTATTCTTACCCCTTGAATAATGTGTTGATAGACTATCATAAAGGAGCGAGAATATTAAAAATCCTATCAAAGTATTATAAGAATATGAATCTTTTGTCCCGGTACATTTATGCTCGTGTTCCGGTACAGACCGGGTGTGGGGAAAGATCTGAAGAGGGTGATGGTGATGGTGGTGGTGAACTCAGCCGTTGATGACGTCACGTGTCACATGCAGCCCCTCTTCACAGCGGTGCGCGATGTAATTTCCGTTTGCTTAAACTCAACTTGAACCGCAGAAAACCTTCCCTACTATTCCCGTTCCCTTTCACACTCCCCAATCCTACCTCCCTTACAATTCTTTATCCTAAAACAAAAATGAAAAAATAAAAGCAAACCATTTTTGATCCAGTTAAAAAAAAACACTTTATTTTCTCCCTTAGGTTGTCATTACGGGAAACTTTTTAGCCATCTAGCACGTAGTAGCTTTTGAGGGCTGTCGAGTTCATTCAAGTTCATGGCTGTTGGTGTCAACAGATGATTACATATGTATCTCGGTTAGGTTTCACGCCACATAACTTTGCACATATTTGTCGACACACACATATATATATTTCTCTCCTTATTGATACCGTTGCACTACATCACTATATCTTACATTAAGCCGATGATAAATCTGGTTTTAAGCTTACAGAATAAAAATAAAACGTCATTAGGCAACATTTTAAGCCTTACCATAGCTAGAAACCATGACGCGGATACCAGTAGGTGTAAGCGTACTAATATAATTGTCGAGCTACTACATTAGACCAGTGGCTCTCAACAAGACTCAACTAGAATATACTAGACTGCTGATGATGGGGATATCGGGTTTCAACCGTGGTCAGGTGTAATGAGGGTGCCTTTTCTTAAATGGTTTTCTACTCTCCCTCAACGCAATTCCAATTACACTTCTTTAAATTCAACCTTCCTCATCAACAACACATTAGAGTAATTACTGCATAGGAGTATAACCAAAACATGTTGTAAGACGTGGTGATAAAAAAAAAAGGCCTCACATAATTAGATGATTATAGCTGTTTTTCGGCCGCTAGCTTTTGAATGTCAGGATCAATGGAGGCTATTAGGCTACAATCGTAATTATGTTTCTTCAATAAGCCTATATCTATATTTATTTTTAACATGCACAACATCTAAGAACGTTGGATCATGAAGATAGAATAACTGGTGGAAAATGACATAAAGTTATTTCCAAGGGTCCTTTTGGAAACATAACATTACAATGAGGGAAGTCCAACAACGGTATTGAAAGATAACACATCTTCAATGTCGAATCACAGGGTAATTCAATAAGCTGATGTTATTTGATAGATGGTTCACTGAACCCCCTTACGAGTCTTTGAGGATACCAGTGGTTCCGAGTACCGTAGGTTGAGAATTTTTTCATTATATTGTTTTGTAAGATATAGGACCGAGACTATGATGCTCATCCGAGTGACAAAAGCTCAATCCCTATATGGTAATCTCTATGCATAAAGAAACTTTTGTCATCATAATGGCAATAGTTCTCATTATATGTTAATATCTATTCATACAGAAACGTTTGTCATCCTAATGACAACAGTTCACTAAATTTATGTTGATATATATGCATCCAAGAACTGTTTTCATTCAAATGATCTTTATTGTCACGGCCCTCATTAGACATAAAGTATGATTTTGGTAGGAAGAACAGTAGACCCTAGTAACTAAAGTTAACAAAACCGTTTTAATATACGCATTCATCAAATCATGTTTTCTGTAACTGTCATCTTTTATTGATACTATCAATACCCATAAAGTAACCCAAATAATATAGTAAAATTTTATCAAAGTTGCCCACAAAGAAATTTGAGTTTTTTCTACTGCTCTCCCAACCAAAATCAGGGTATCCGTCAGTCAGTTTGCTAGTGTAGAAACAATATATATTGTTGGTATTTTTTTAAATAATATACTACTTGACATGTTTTTCCACTTCTTGAGTGGTTGAATGATCTAACGATGATGAAAGAATAAGGGATCAAATCATAGTTAGATTTATTTGATTTTTTCTCTTAAATAGTTCCCAATTATTTCTTCCCGCTTAAGTGGGTGCAGTTTCATTAAATTATGCTTTCTTGATGACTACAAAATTTGTAAACATGCTAGAACTGGTATTGAGGTGTTAAGTAAATAATATTACCTCATCTAATTTGCTAAATGCAGTTGATTGAAACTTAACCACTTAATCGTGTAGTCTTAGACTAGGTAATTTTGGTTGCAGATGATCACTACTTTCAGTAAAAGGTAATGGGATATATATATATATATATATACATGCATGGGATATATGTATACATATAATTATATGGGATATATATACATGTCCCGTTACCCTTTACTGAGAGTAATGACAATCTGCAACAAAAATTAGCTAATCTAATATATATATATTATATAAAGCTATATATTATACATATATACCAGATGCTCCCTGTAGTTTGTTCAGGTGGTGTGGGCGTTGTTTACGGACCTGTGAAGGAGTGTGGTGGATCAGGGGTGCGGAAAGGGGGTGAGTGGGGTAGGAGGAGTGACAGTGGTGTGGCCTAGTGAGTGATGGTCACAATATCCGGTGTTTCTCTCCCCGGCCCATCATGGCACACTACTGTTGTTAAGATGAGAGTGGTGCAACGAAGGAAGGAGACACTCGGAACAAGAGAGGGAGGGAGGGAGGGTTCTAGACACAGACATACATATACATTCGTGGTGGAAGACTGATGACTAAGAGCAGCCTCACTTACACTACAGATAAATTTGGCAATGAAGACTTTACAGACCACTCTTCTCTCTTTGTCGATACCTCTAGACAATAAATGGATATATTATTGTTGAAGTCCAGAGTCTTCCTAAGAGAGGTGGGAGAGGAATGGCATGGAAGCTGTTGGAAACTGAATTGCACACAAAACGCACCATTATATTTTGTGGGAGGTTAGAGGGGGTGTAAATTTTCCTGCTTAGAAACATCAACTGATCCCTTAGTTTGGATCAAAGCAGTTTACGATAAAAAAAAAATCTTCTGCGCATTGTTTTAGGAACGTAGGCTATGTATACAGGTTAGGCTACCCTATAATGTTTTGACTTAATTTCTTAGGAAACACCCGCCTCGGTGGCGTAGTTGGCTAACGCGCTAGTCGTGTTGAGCTAAACCGCTTAGGACGGGGAGATCGAGGTTCGAATCTCGGTTGGGTGAACTGGGGGGACAGGGGTTTCTTAAATGGTTTTCCAATATCCCTCCACGCAAATGCGAGTTCACTTCCTCTAATTCAACCTTCCCAATTCCTAATCAACTAGCGTAATTAGTACCTAAATCGTATAACCCGAACGGTTAGTAAGATGCGGTGCTAAATAATAATAATAAATCTTAGGAAACCACAAGTTATTTTTTGCCCTAGCCCTATTAAAAACAGTAAACGTTCTTACGTTCCTGGCTTAGGGTGATGGTTCATTGGAGGCTCACTTTTGCGCTTATGAACAGTAGAGATGTGGGAAGGCCATGAAAATATTTATGGTATCTGTTTAAAAAGCTAGTTTTTATTCATATAAGTTTGCAGCATGTCTCAGAAACTCTGGTTTTAGCAGGTGTGATGTCTAAGAACTAGGGCCGTATTTCTAATCAAGGTT
Organism: Timema douglasi; assembly: GCA_901482245.1. Classification (NCBI taxonomy): domain Eukaryota; kingdom Metazoa; phylum Arthropoda; class Insecta; order Phasmatodea; family Timematidae; genus Timema; species Timema douglasi. Next base: position 514,050 of record CABEEJ010000002.1, on the reverse strand, counting down.
TGAACATCCAACAAATCTCCATTCCCACTTAACTATTTTTTATTCGTTTATAGGGAGGTTGACTCCCAAGATTAGTTTAAGGTCCATAGTTATATCTAGCGGAGATATGGACGTCAACCTACATTCCATTTGACTTGAAATGCTGGTTATTAGTATTCCGGGAGATTGTTTATTCGTGGTTAGACACCTTTAAATAACATTCCCTTGTTTAAATGGTTCGAGTGATTTACCATAGGGGACCTAGTTTGATTTCTGATAAATATATATATAGCTTTAATGTTTATACAAGCTCTTGTTTTGCCATTAATTTACCATACATAACTATCTCGTAGTTAGATCTGGGGTATGTAAGATTAGCCATACTTTCCTAAGTCAAGTTAGTTTGTAAGTCATATGCTCGAATGTGAGTATTATAGTGAAAAACCACCAGCATAGCACCAAAAAGATTTTTTACCTCTGTTTCTGTAACTACTTCAATTCACATTATTAATTAATCTTTCCTTTAATTTTCTCATACAATTATACTAATTATAGATAAATATATTTAAAAACTGGCAATATTGCTCTCGAGCTTCGAACAACAGTTTTTATTTCTCTGTAGTCTTTAACCTATATTCATAAAATTTAATGGATATCCTGGACGGATAGTAAGACCTACTGTACGTACTGTCTGCCAGTTTGCAGACTTCTTTAGGTATTTATGTATCTTTAAGTACTTTTTAAATTGTTTCATTCATCAACAAAACTCAACTGAATAAACTGACACGAGGCCCTTTTTACTCTTCGATGACCACCTGAAATATGAACTTACCCTCAGTTCCAAAGGACTGTAGGAAACTTGGAACAGAATAAAGGATGTAGACTTTTAAGGAGTCTCAATTATTTTTGTCTGAATTTATATAGGAGTATTATTATAATCTAGAGTGTAAAGTGGATAGAAAAGGGTGGAATCCCTAGAATATTATGTGGGCATCGAACCCTAGTCTCCTAAATCAGGCTTTTAAGATTCTCTATTTTAATTGATGTATTAAATTTGTTAATTTCAGCATCCACACAAACAAACACTTTGTCAACCTAGGTAATAATATCTAATTTAAACGACATAGTAAAATCCCCCACCAGAATCAAGCAGGGATATTTTAACGTCTTGATGTGTTCTCAAACTTGTGATCATAAGTTACGGTCCAAGAGGACAGATTTTTAAATATAATTGATTGCCAGCTATGGACAAATTTGAGTCTAAATTCATCTAAGTTTGTACTGGCAATGAAGTGTCGAAAAAATACTTCTATGATCTTGTGGTGAACAAATACACTATAAAAATACAACATTTTCTCATAACTTAGGTGATTTGTTAATGTACAATTCAAAAATATTGGATAAAACAAATAATTATTATACCTCTGGCAAGTTTTACCAGTTTATTATATAATATTTTTTTTAGAAAAATAGTATTTAAGAAAAAAATTGTGGTACAAACTGAAATTAACAAAGAAAAATTAAGATGTTTGAATTAAATATTTGTATTGTTTATTGTTTCAAGGCAATAAGATAATTACAAAACTTAACCTTAAAGATAATATTATTGTAGTTTTGAATATTTAAAGTGTTATAGAATTGATATTATTCTATAAATATAGTGGAATACCATCTGTGTTTCTAAAATGGTTTTCTTTTAATAAATTTGGCAATATGTTCGTAAATGATGGAAATATTAATGGATGGAATATATTTCAGGTCTCACAAACCATGAATCTTCAAGATAACTAATAAAAATAAGACTCGAGTAAAAAAAAAGCAAACCCTTGCCTTTTTTGATAATTTGGTGTAGGCCTCAGCCAGAAGGCTGAGTACTCAACAGTTCCATCGTCAGCTATTAAGCCTAGGTAGTACTGAAGAGGTGTACTAGGGCAATGAGGAATTAGGTAGTTTCTCGTTGATTTCCTCACTGAGCCAAAAGGTACTATTTCATATCTGTCGGCCAAGCACACTGAAATGCATTCACCAACTTACCCTACAATCGACACCTTCACTCCACTCGTCACAGGGACTGGATGTTTATTGAATGTTCTTATTAGTATAGTTCACACCTCTGCTACTGTCATATTTGTCAGTGCCATAAGTGAGAGTGAGACCGATAAATGGCAATAAGACCTTTCTCTGGTCTATACCCAAACAGATAGAACATTTTAAACAATACAGTGTGATTCATAATTGTATACAATAAAGTGGTGCAGTGGAATGAACACTTAAAAAGAAACTAAAAGCCTCATAACAACATATTGATGGAACCGATTCTTTATCGAGAGAGTGACAAGAACAGGCCAGACAGAAACTACCTTTATGTCGTAGAATGTTTTATTGACCTTGATGGGGGAATATTGAACGTTCATAGGATATGTTCGAAGTGTCCACCATTGTTCCCACAACATAGTTTGTCCCTCCTGCACCACGACTGTCGTGATCGTTGGTATATGTGTGGCATATCACGGATCGTATTTCCAGCAGCAACAATTGTATCCCACAGATGTCCTCTCGTGTTTTACCGTTAGGAGTACACAATTCGATTCATGTGGCCCCACAGCCAGAAGTCTCAAAGTGTGAGATGAGGAGGTTGCGCCGGCCATGCGACAGGCCCGTTGCGTTCAATCCATCGCCCGGTATACCATTCGTTAAAATTGAATCTCACTCCATGAATGGGCTCCATCCTAAAGACGTCATATGTTCATCTGCGCTATCAGCGGGAGGTCCTCCAATAGTTGTGGGAGAATGGTCTGTAGAAAGTGTGTGTAGTTTTCACCTTGTAGTCATGCAAGAAGTTCATACGGCCCGAGTAAAATATTCCCTACAACTTCCGCCCAAACGTTTATATAGAATTTATTTTGCGAATGTACCTTTAGGACAAAGTTTTGATTTGTATCGGCCAAATGTGCTTGTTGCGGAGATTGACACTATCCTTTCTGGTAAATATTTCCTCATCCATTGCGAGTACTCTGCTGGTGAATTGTGGATCTGTGGAGTGGTGCAAAATCACCTCAAAGAATGTCCTACGGTGTTTGAAATCGAGAGCTGGATTAAACTCCTTTCCAGGCTGCAAATATAATAGGTACGGTAATTGGTTATGTACGCTTCTCCAAACGGACGTCTGTGACAGGTGATGTGTGGCTACTCTCAATATACTTGAAACCGGCGAACGTGTCACAGAATACTTAATTGCTTCTTCCAATACAGTGATCTTAAGACGTAGTGGCCTTCCAGCGTTGACCATCGCCGGTTCAAAGTGACCAGTTTTCCTTAGACGACGATTGACTACCTCAAATGTTCTTGGATGTCGTCAGACAGGAAAACGTGCAGCATATGTACGAGTGACAGCAGTGGAATTTTGTTTTTCCTCACCATAGATCAGAATCATATAAGTCAGTTCCTTGTTTGTGTATTGATTCCCAATCTTATTTTCCATTTACAATCACAGCCAGATACAAAGTATGACGTTCAATGTCTCCGGGACGCCGAATGACGCATGTGCAACGCTACTCCGCAATGTTGCCCGATCTCGATAACAAAGCGGTCCCGGCAATATTTTGTTCTCAGACTTTTTTTTCGGTGTAGATTATACAGCTCAACTTTATTGCATACAATTAATAATTATCCTGTATATCTGGGCAAAAACTAAGTATTGGGCTATATGTAATTTGAGGATTTAGCCTAAGTTTTTAATCACCGTAAACAGTTAAACCATGAAACTACCATAAGTTGTTTACTTTTAGATTTCAGGTGTAGGATTGATTCCTTCCTATTCAATTTTAGAATGTATAGAAAGGGCTCAGTCTGTATTTAAAAAGTGTTCCAAATTAACTTATTATAGAGCAATAAAACAATTTATATTTAGAAGCAAAGATATACAAAATACCTCTTTCTGTGCTAGGCAACCTGTCCAACAAACTATAATAACAAAAATAAGATGAAACAAAATTAATAAATAAATGATAAATTACCAGTATCTACACCTTTACTTAGATAAAAATTTGTCACGTTTAAACCCGCTGCAAGTAATCGGCGATTTTTCAAAATAAGCACACAAACTTCTGCATTCGATTTTTATTTCACTAGCCAGCTTCATAATATAGATGTTGTTGGTGGCGCTATCTTGTAACTTTCGAAATGTATAATACATAATACCATGGTGCACTATTTCCGAAGATGACCGCTCGACATAGAATAGATTCTAAAACAAAAAAATCCACTGGAAATATGTATTAAAGATGGTGAAATACCCTAGGTTCCAAATAAATGCCCAATATAAGGATTTAAAGAAAACACATAGGTGAAATTACAACACAATATATTAATTTAAAAATTAAATGAGTACCAGAAATAGCGTCACACTAGTTTCTTTAGTTCATACCTCCGAAGTTTTCGTAGTTAAACTGGCTTAGAATGGTGTATTTGGAAGCGTAATGTTTCATTTTACACATAATATACTTATTCTAGTGTAATAAAACACCAAAGTTTAAATTTCATGAAAATAGGGTAGCGTGTTGAAATATAATACTTTGTTTCATTCTTTTTTTTTTAATCTCTATATGGATACTCCAAAAACACTCATTAATTGGGGCATGTAATGTCAAAATAAAAAAAGTATCCAGTTAAGTACTAGCAATACGAATGTCACATTTTATATTATGTTCATATTATTGTATTACTTTAAAACATGATAAAATTTCAAACATCACTCCCTCTCGCTCTTTTAATAAATATTAGTATATATATTTATATATAAATAACGCTGGCTGTATATATATATGTATATATGTATACAGGTATGTAATTAAAATTAGGATTATCTGTCACTGTCTCATCATTAGTATTTTCTTTCAAAAGGAACCACCGGAAACTAAACCATCGAAACAGGGAGATTAAACCTGAAATATAGCAATTACTAGTTTGAATCAAAATAAAATAAAGAATTATTATTTTTTGTATTGCCAGCAATAAGATGTTTATTATAATTTACTTTCCTCCACCCCCTCTCAATTGGAGAGTTTGGAATAGTGACCCATGTCTTAAAAAAACCATTCACCCCCTTCTCATGGTCACTATTGCAGAACAATCACATTATAGTTCAAACAGTGTCGATGAAGGTAACGTTCTACCATGTAGGCCCATATCCTTCTCTGACAAGTTTTTTATTTTATTTTAGGAAGGAGGAAAGGGGTGTTTTTTAAGGGAGGAAAGTACACTACACACGTAACACTACCCCATGTCCCCCTTCTCCCGAACCCAAGATAGTTTTTTAATTGCGCCACTGATCCTCTGTTTCAATGAGATAATGCCGCCAGGTATTTGCTTGCTTTGTGTGCGCGCGGTCTGGGTATTATGGTCGTAATCCTTGTACCACACAAACCCCTCTCTCTCTCTCTTTACCGCTCTGTCCACCTCTCTCTCTCTCTCTCTCTCTCCCTCTCTCAATACGAGCTGTGCACTGTGAATTTAGTCCACCCATCGTTGTGTGTGAGCAGAGAGACCTAAGCCCCCGAAACCAATCACAGATATGGAACTTTGTAATAGGGCACAGCTTCCGTGTTAAAAGGAAAAAAAAGGTAAAAAAAAAGTATAGCGTAGTATCGGAGCAGGAACCTCTCTCCAATATTTTGTTTTCATTTATTTTTATTCAATCAATAGCGTGTAAAGGGTCTAAACATATTTTTCGTGCAATTACTTCTCTTGATAGATTAATTTACGCTATTTACTATTGTGAACTTGTATGGTGAATGTATATTTTTATGAGAAATATACAACTAAATGTATGTACAATTTTTGAATGAGTCTTTCTTCCATTATAGTTCATCCTGAAGTAATTTCAAATCATTTACAGCATACCGTTATTTTTATGTCAGAATGAACCAATAGTAACAAGAATATTTATCCTTTAAAATCTTTTAATAATAAATGTTACGGAACTCCGCCCGGAATTTCTCGCTTTAATGTTTAAAAATTGAGATATTTACTCAAAACTCGTAATATATGTGAAACAAGATAATATACACTAAAAACCCCAAGCATAAATTGCACTATACTTATGTAAAACATTTTTTGAGTCCCAGTTTTAAATTTTTAAATTTTATTTTTAAATATTTAATGTCTCATTTGTATGTTTGAGCCAATAAAAAGATCAATATTGGGTCCATAAGGGTCAACACTTCATATTAAAATTTCGACTTCCGTTTAAATTTTTTGACATTTTATTAGGTGTTGCAAATCTTTATGCCATCAAACTTCTATTAAATTCCTCATTTAAAAATTTTGACCAATAAAAAATATAAATATTGACTATTGAGTCTAAGATGGCGATAGAACATATTTGCACAAACATTTCTCCTGGGTGGCTTAAGAAACTCTCTGAGAAAATTATTTAGGCTATATTTAAATATTTTATGGCTTTGTAGAATCATTGTTTTAAAATTTAAGTAGTATCTCTTTATAACTAAAGCTCACAAAATTGTATAAATATACTTGCCAATATCTCGGAAACTGTTGGTTTTATAAAAATATATTTAATTTAAAAGTTTTTAATTTTTAATAGTATTATAATTTTTAAAAGATAAGCTATTTATCATTTCAAATGGTTGTGGAGATACGGAAATTTCCGCTTCTGTTGAGTACCCTAAAAGTCATTTTCATGGTAAAATGAACAAACCCAGTTTATTTATAATATTAATCAATGCCTAGATACGTATTTTAATCAAAATTGTTAGAAGCTATTTTGAGAAAATCAATTTTTTCTCTTTTTGCCCTTTATTAAACTACTCTTAATTTTAAGTTTAGACACACACACACACACACACAGACGGCATTGCAAAGACAACTTTTTAGGATTCTGGAGGTCACGAGACGTCGACATCCATCAACATTTCAGGTTAGAATATTTCACGGTCGTAATACTTTACCTTTAGTGTTAAAAAAGTTAAAAATATATAACTATTTCCGTATAACTTGACATTTATTGTTTTTATAAAAATTTGTTTCGAATAAAATATTTGTATTATAAATATATCTACATATTTGTGTTGATAAGTAATTTCATATCTTAAATAGTTTCGGAGATATGATAAAAATTCAAAATTTAAGCAACAGACCGCAGATCTTAAATTTTCCGAAATATTGAGAGTAGCCATTTTGTTTGGAATATTTATAAATGTTTTAAAAGAAATGTAATCAAAATCTTTAAAGCTGATTTTGAGAAAATCTACTTTTTCTCTTTTTTCCCTTCAGTAAGCTAACCTTAATTTTAGGGTTAGATATCCAATTCCAAAACCCATTGGGACAACCCTATGAAAACCCTAGATACAAAGTTGTAGCCTGATCGGTAAAATAGTTTAGGCTCTAGTTGAATGTACTGACATACAGACGGAGATTCAAAAACCACTTTTTCGGATTCAGGGGGTCATGAAACGTCAAGTTTAATCAAAACCTCTAGTTAGATTTTTCTGGCGATCACAATAATTTATCTACCTGTAAAATAGCGGGAAATTAAAAATACACTTGTTCAAAGCTATTGATAACTGAGGGAAACTTTTTCAAAGCTTACATAATACAAAATAAAATAGAATTTATTTTTCTCTAGCTGTTTAAAATAATTCATTCATTTCGTATTTCAAATGTTCAAGTTAAACACAAATTGAGTTATATTAATTCGTCAGAATCTAAACGTTGCTTCAAATGGGGTCGATTTCACAGGATAATATCCGTTTCGGTCATGTACGTCTTTACTTTGTATGAATGTGTGTGCCAGAAAGATGATTTGTACAGTAAAATGTTCACAGGAATACAACTGTAGGCAGCTAGAAAAGCTACTAGATCTAATCCAAACCTATATTACGACGTTAATATTGTATGTAGCGGTTACTATTGGTGGATATTATGAATATTTATAAAAATAACACTAATAGTATTTAAAAATGCCATCAATGTTGGCTTCAATGAAATATATTAGTATTTTTTAAAAGACCCTCCATATACAAAAATTTAATTGTCGAAGGCTAAATAATCGCACGATTATTTAAACTAATTCAAAATCAGTATAAGTTTGAGGTCTACTTCGGTGGATATACGGTCTAAGTCATCCGTCTAAAAATAAACTAATAGCTGATAACGGAGAGGCCACAGTTCGAATCTTAGCCAGCTGTAGTGGGGGTGCTTTTTGCCACGGGGTAAAATAAATCCGTGTAGTTTCCCATCATCCCCCATCTCCAGGCCATTAAGTTTGAATTTCCTCTAAATACTTCTTCATTCTTATCCTCGTACTTCTATTTATGAAAATGTGGTTTCAAAGTATAAGCCTATCACTATCGTGTTGGACTGGCTTTCTGGAGACGAGGGTCGGGGTTGAACCCCCAGTCGTGTGTACTGAATGCTCCTCCCCTCCCTCACACTTACCCCTCCTCACAAATGCAGTTATATTTACTGAAAAATAATACTTCCCTCATTTATATTTCATTAGAGTAATTAATTTATGCCTATATGCCTTAACCAGAAAGGGCACTAAACAGCTTGTAGTAAAAAAAAAAATCTACGACGAACTCATAAGCTCTGCTTAAGGCCAGAAGCATGTTCTCCAGTATCCCGCCGCAGTTATTTCAGACAACTATCATTCGCTAAGGAAACTCTTGAAGCATAATGCTTTGATAATCATGTTCGCCACACCGGACCTATATCACCAAAATTTATCATTTGTCCCTATTAATATCATCGTCTTTTAAATTGCGTAAGAACCTACTTCGGTGGCCCCAACTTCTAGACGGTCACTCTTGCAGTAGACTAGGCTGCCGATGACCGGGAGATCTGAGTTCAATCCCTATCGGGTGTACTGAGAGTGGTTTTTACTAAATAGATTACCACACTCTATCTATGCAAATGCTGGTACATTCCCTCCAAAGTTAACCTTCGTTATCCCTAATACATTAGAGTAACTAGTACATACGCGTATAATCCAAATGGATAGTGATATATGGTTCCCCAATAAACGTATAAAGTCACTATTTCATTGGATATTTAATCTTATTATCACCAGTTCTCATAGTTGATGGTGGTTTTGAATAGTTATGTATGGATTGTTAAATTTTCCTAACTAGTTATAAAGTTTGGAATATAGCTAGAATCTAATTACGTGTGAGTTGAGACACTTTTACTCTGCTAGTACGCGATTGGATTTATAATAAACAAGTGAAAATACATAATTGTATATTAGTAATAACTAATCAGCTGTCCTTACCCATACAAGTCACTTCGGGTGACATACTTTACTTTGATCATTCATCCGATTATATTCATATGTGTAGTCGTAATGCTTAGGGGCTTTGTATGTACTAATGTGACGGAATGGATTACTTGTCGACAGGAAAACGTTTTTTGAAACTTTGTAAAATAATCTAACTGGTAATTTAATTTCTAAATTTTTTAAATTAACTCTCTGTATACAAATATAAAATCATGTTTCCTTATGACTGCTATTTTACCTTATTAAAAAAAACTATTGAAACGAACATCATGATAATTATCTGGAAGCAATGCCTATAGCCTGAGTTGCTCCTAATGAGCTTGTATGATTATCCGGCCCTCGGCGAACTTTGAGAGCCGCCTTAGTCAAACATCTAGTGCAAGGGGTTTGATTATTCGCCGATAGGGTAACGAAGCACGTGTATATGTGCATTAACGGGGTGTGGGGAGGTAGTTTAATGCTTCAAGTATGGGACATATGTTGCATGCTAGACTGTTCCCAGAAACAACCTTGATTGTATGATTATTTTCCTTCTGAACTTCAAATCATATTTAACAGTTTAATTTTTGTATGGAAAATTATTTCCATCATCTTAATTACATTTATTTTTCTCTAAAATAAGCATTGTTAGGAGAGCTGTAGCTTTAATTAACTTATAAAATAGTCAAAAGGTATACACTAAAAAATATGAGATATATATACAACGTGTATCTAAAACATTGCATCAAACTTTGGCAGGATATTCCTTGAGTGAAAATAGAATAATTCACATCTGCAACCTAGGGTTACTTTTAAATATTAAGGGTGGTATTTACCCCTAAAGATAAAGCTAAAAACGACTATTGTGTGAAATAGTATGAAAACTTATTAAGGTATAACAACTAATCTTTGTATACTACTTATTGAAGCCTTGATAATTAATAAACTAAATGTACTGTTACCGTTACCCACCTCCAATATGTAAAAAAATAAGGGGGGCAAGAGGGTTGTAACACTTCTCTGCAATAAAATTTGTCATAGTAAGTATTACTAATTTTGACTTAAGATTACAAAACAAGGATTAAAAATTTAAAAAGGGTGTCTTGGAAAAACTGTCTAGCTTTCTCAGTTTTCGAGATAATCACACAAGTTTGAGCTCAGAGACAAGTGTAAATGCCTGCCAGGTAGACAGCCAGAATTGCAGTGTTACTTCGCACTGCACGTGTGACTATGTATCACGTACATTTGGTAAACAAGGCTGGTTTGTGTGTAATGATGGAGAAACTCAGATACTTTTCCTTCTTCATAAGCTCCGATGTGTTTCTATTTATCACATTAGTAAGTTATGCTTACACAGTTCACACTTGGATGGGATTTTTATCATTACACTCACTGGAGTATTGAAAGCTAAATTAAGAAATACTAATTGTAGTTCTTGTATGTTTTAGTTCCTAGCTTCAAAATCAGATTCATAGCAAGTGTTCGAAATGGCGGCCCCTAACGTCATTGCAATAATTGAGGTGGCGTATCAATGACTTGCGTAATCTTTCGAAAACACGTGGGGTTTCTTGAACCTTATCACGTGCAGCACCTATCCTGGCTAAACAGTTCTTCCTCGGATTCAATGGTTGTCTTGTACACCAGAGCTTTGTAAATCCCCACAGAAAGAAGTCTAGCGTATTAAGGTAAGGAGAGCGTAGTGGCCACGCAACAGCCATACAGGCTCCCTACCTCTCAAGAATTAACACTTGTCTTTGAAATCAAACATGCATGATTATCTCGCAAACGGGTAGAGCTAGACAGTTTATCCAAGGCAACTTTTTTGATAATATTTACTTCATGTTTTGTAATCTTAAGTTAAAATTAGTAATACTTACTTTGTCATATTTTATTGTAGAAAATTATAGTACAACCCCCCCCCTTTTTACATGATATACCACCCTTAATATTTAAGATGGACCCTAGGTTGCTGATATGAATTATTCTATTTTCACCCAAGTAATAGCCTGCCAAACTTTGGCAGGCAGGTTTGATGCAATGTTTTAGATACACGTTGTATATGATATATATATGTATATGTATATATAAATACATATACATATATATATGTATATATATATATATCATATACAACGTGTATCTAAAACATTGCATCAAACTTTGGCAGGCTATTCCTTGGGTGAAAATAGAATAATTCATATCAGCAACCTAGGGTCCATCTTAAATATTAAGGGTGGTATATATGTATATATATATATATATATATATATATATATATATGAATAAATTCTTTGTAGAAACTCAAGCCTGGAACTATCGATATCTAGACGCGCAATTGAATGGCTTAGAAAATAAGACTTCTTGCTTACTTCTGATACCAAGTAGTCATTTATATGTTATGCATGTCACATACTATTCAGGAATAGCTTTATTTATTCTACTGTCAAACTTTTCAATAATTATAATTATCATTTATGATATATTCAAACCATGTTAAGATTAATGGTTTGATAGTAAAAAGTTGAAATTAAGATTTTGATCAAGTTGGTCTTGTTCATAAATATCTATATTATTCATAAGGGCAAATATACAATTTAAAAACATGTTTTGTGTAATTTTAAAACATTTTAATCTTCTGAGAAATATTAAAATATGCACGGCAACTTATTTGAAATTTGAGCATTAATATAAATAATCGTAAAACTATTGAATAGAAAATGATTTAATTCATATTTATACTCATTTTTCGAGAAAAAAATAATTTAATACGATTATTAAAAGCTATTTGGCGTAAATATTCTAAGTGTATGCATTTTATTTCAATTAAAAGTTTGATTCCATTAATTTTAGAACCTGACTATGCTATATTCGGATTATAAACTAATAGAATAAAGTTTGAACTATTTTTATTACTACTTATAAATGTTTGCATAGCCGATATTTGATTAAAATTGAATAGTAAATAAAATATAATAAATTCTGCAAGTCACCCCTAAGTTTATATGTAATGTGCATATATAAATATATTTTAATCATATGTATTTAAAGAATATAATAATTATTAAAAATCGCCTCTAAGTTAAATATATGTATAAACTTAGAGGTGACGTGCAGAAAATATTATAGTTTTTATTATATTCAATTTTATTTCGGAGGAATACTATTTTTATAATATTATTTCTTATAATAAAATTAAACAAATATACATCCCTCAAGATAGTTTTGATTTTTTTTAACCAATATTTATTTTTGGGTGATGTGGAGATCACTATTTGTAAAATATGAATTAATAACCTTTAATTCTTTAGTTAAAATGTTTGCAGACACCTACCAATATTTCAAGTGACTAATAAAAATTGATATGATATATTATAACGAACCTATAAATATTATATAACGTGACATGAATATTTTTTTCTTAAACATACAGGAACATAGAAAAACGCATTTTAAAATCTAGTTTTCATTTGGTTTTATTCATTTAACTCGACTAAATGGTAATATATAATGTAGAGGAAATGCACACACGTTGCCTGAAAAGAGAGGGTTGAACCTAATAAGGAAAAAACACCCACATTACAAGCAGCCAGGATTCAACCCTCGACTTTACCTTAACCATCAAACCAGAATAGATAGACCTGATGTTTAGTTGGTGTGCCCACAAAATTGGGGTCTCAAACTTTGTGGAAAACAGGCCATGTTAATATTAAATTGTTTGAAAACATAATCAAAGGATTGATCTAATAAAATAAAGAGTTTGTCTTTATGTAAGAGTGTTGCGCGATATATAACGCACGCAAAGGTCTGAAATTTAAAAATTAGTAGCCCCCCGTGATCGAATATATTCTTCTCGATGCCAAGTTTTAAAATTCTTAATACTATTTTTTAATTAATTAAAACTGTTTTGGAAGCAAAGCAATGTGTTTTCGGATCTCCGCGTAAGTTAAATATCGAGCAGTGCTCATTACAGACAAACAAATATGATTGAACGTAGCGCTTAGTGTAAATAGATTTTAAACCCACCTTCGAGGTATATACAATCATTAAACTAACAACCTTTCTCCCTGTTAGCGTCGGGTAATTGAACCACTGGAATATAAATTTGAAATATATTTATTATAAAGTAAATATGAGGGTAAGAAAACTTTGTATTAACTTGACCAAACGTTATGAGCAAGAAACTGACACACAAATTTAATTCTAATTAAATCTAAAGTAAAAGGTTGATAAGTGAAATTCGTACTTGTGATCTTGGGTCGGATTGAACTAATACCCTATCTTAAAAGCTACGCCATACTGGAAACGTGTGAAGTAAGATTTCATACCTTTGAGAGTAAACGTTGTGTACATAATAATGCACTTAAAATACATACAATTAAAATTTGTTAATTTAAAACAAATTACTGGGTGGGAAGTTTACATATATCTTGGTATAATATAATTGATCAACAAAATTTTGAAACATAAATTATTTCTTACCCGTTTGAGGATAGTGCCTTTTTCCATAGGATTGCACAGTTTTATTTAATGTTGTTTTTCATAGATCAATTGTTTTAATATATTACATTATTACATTTATTAAATTTATTACTAAGACCTCGTATTAGAGAGCTGCTTTTTATTTAAATATTATTTAAAAATAATATAATTCATCAACAAATCGTGACAGTGACAAAATTGAAATGCGTATGTATTCTTCCATAATATTAATATGATAACATGAATTAAAAGTATTGTAATACACTTTCAAATGTGTATTGTTTCACTTAAAAGCATTTATTTCGAAGGTAAAATAAATAACCATTTACAAATTAGGGATCCAAGGTATGAGGGTAGGATTAAAATAGTATTGTGCAACTGTGCCGTGTTTATGCACCCCCATATGACGTTCTCTCATTAATCACCTGCTCCATAATACATACACGGGAATAATGGAGGGCTCACCCGATGTTCAAATGGCTATTGAATGTAAAGGTAGGGAGGGAATTAGAGAGTGGTAGGGCAAGGACTACCCAGGAGAGGTGCGCGACCAGGCCATTTTCTCCACAACGCATGCTTGTATGGAGATATAGAGGAGTATGAAGCCTCACACCGTGGAACGGTAAACCCTCTCTTCTCACTACTTTGATGTGGTTTCCGACGGCGAATATGAGGCCCGCGGTTGACTACTCTCATCCACTCCCCTCCACCCCCCTTCCCACTGCCTGATTGTGATCAAGTTTGGGTACCCGGTCTTCCCAGAAATAGCTGGGCCTTCAATCAAACATACACCCCCTTACTCCCATCATCCAGACAACCCCCAACTCTCACTGTCATATTAAGCATATCGTCCCGGTGGCTGGTTGGTAGAGCTAGAGGGAAAAAAGGGGGGGGGGGTGTTCATACGGCTATATGGGCGTTATCGGCCTTTCTTCAACTTCTAAAATCACTCCTCATAGTTCATACTTTCCCTCACATTTATGTTTTCTATTTCAACAATTAATAGTTAAATGGCTGAATAGTCTAAGGCAGTAGTTCTCACACCAGTCTCCATGGAGCCCCATGGTTCCATGAGCTAGTATCAGTTTCTGTGGGATGATCATGAGTAATAGCGGTAAAATCATCATTAATGTCAATAAATATTTATGTTAAAAATTAATAAATATTCATCTCACTAGCACATATACAGTTTAATAATTAAAACAAAATTAAATGAAATGACTTTTTAACATTATGAACATCTAAAAATGTTTATCAAAAAGTGGATGAGTAAAAGTACATTTGAAAGTTATTATTTTTGCCATAAAAATATTTAACTTTAATCAAGTAAGTAAACAAACGAATTATTTTAGACATAATTTATAACATCAGCCTAATATTGTTGATACATGAAAACAAAAGGGTTTATTATTGCTCTTCGTAGCTTGTATAGGGTTTTGTGTGATCAAATAGTTTGAAAATCACTGGTCTAAGGCATCACTCTTTTATTAGAATGACCTGCTGATGAGCGGGAGATTGTAGCTCGAAACCCGGTCAGGTCTAATGACTGTGGTTTTCCTTCAATGGTTTCACATTCTACTTCCACAGAAATGCGGGTTTGCTATAAAATGCTTCCTTCCTCATTCCTCCTGAACAGGCAGAAAGACATGATGTTTAAATGAAAAAATAGGAATAACAAGATACACTCACAAACAACATATATATATTGCGTCTATAGTGTTTATTGGTGAGATACTATTTATACATTGGCGTGGATTGAAGTTTTACCAGAGTACTCAAATCTAGTTTTTTGTTAACGCACTTTACCACTGGTTCGGGTGTTATTTATATAATGTACTAATTACATTAATAGGATAGGATTAAGGTATAATTTACATGAAGTGCACCCAATTTATATTGGATGATTAGTAAGGAAAAACACCCTCAGTAAACGTTGTCGGGATTATAATCCCAATCTCCCAATCATTGGTGGTCCGGTATATTTCGACGGTAATGCCCTGAACTATTTTACCACATAATTAGGTCAAAGTCAGTTGAAACTGTACCTTTAAAGCTCCTTATACCTTAGTAGAACACTTACTGATCGGGTAAAAACGACAACACGACATTTCCTATGTAAGGTGAGCGTGTAAAGACAATACATGCAAAGTTTTAACAAGATCTGATCCCTGGCAATACTTCACGGAATGCTAATGTATTATTATTTATTATTATTATTATTATTTAGCACCACGTCTTACTACCCATTCGGATTATATGCTTTAAGTACTAATTACACTAATGGATTAGGAATTGGTAAGGTTGAATTAGAGGAAGTGAACCCGCATTTGCGTTGAGAGAGAGAGTGGAAAACTATTTAGGAAAAACCAACCCCAGTTCACCCGACCGAGATTCGAACCTCGATCTCCCCGTCCTCAACAGTCGAGCTAAACACGACTGGCGCGTTAGCCAACTACGCCACCAAGGCGGGTAATGCAAATGTAAATAATAAGAAACGTGGTTTTCTTATTTTATTTCCTGACTCAATAGGTTTCTTAGACCAATAATTCGTTCATGTAAAAAAAAAAGTACAAAATTTAATTATGTTTTTGACAGACGACAAAATGGTGTTATGATAGGAAATAATTAATAAACAAACAGTTGTGTCGATTCATAGTAATTTGTGATACAAATATGACCATTTATTTTTTAATATGTGTCTTAATTTGGATATTTTTCTTTATAAAAATAGGATATATTTATGTGATTTAAGTCGATTCAATTTAAATTAAAATATAAATCTTTAAAATAATTTGGATACTTGCTAAACAAACTCTATTTAGGTTTAAAACTAAGACATAATAATGGTGGGCTTAAAATGTGGCATGAGAAACCCTATCCAGACAACAACCTTAAGCACGCTGTTGGCATTTACCTTTTTATATACAGTTTTATCTTCTACTCAAGTTAACAACATGAAGGTTGGTTTGATGTGATTTATATAGGCCTACAAATGGAGCTAGTGAGGCATGCATTCAGCCCTTCGGTTGGTTCGTGCTGCCTACACCATCTGGTAGAAAGTCATTTTATAAGGGGAGTTCAGTAATGTTGGTGGTACCTCATTACCATCCACACAGATATTCTATGAGCGAACGTGAAAAGGCCTACCATTTTTTCCGGAAAGGCACTTTCACATACCTACCAGGTTTATTTTACATGCCACAATCGACATGGGAGCGAGGGATTTACTTCCCCTCCGAAGTAAGTTGTGCCACGGATTTTTATTGCTTAAGAAAATTCAGTCACCTCGACTGGGTTAAAATCCACGAACATTGGGTCTTAAAGCGAGAATGTCAGTCAAAACCACCAAGGTCGACATAGGGTACCATATAGTAAAATAAATAAAGGCATAGTAATAATATTTTAGTAAATTAGTTACGTATTGCTACATAAATACGTACATACTTAATCACGCCATTCCCTTACGGGCTAGACAAGAAACTGAGTATGTAGCTCAAAAAATATCTTCGTACTTAATCCATCCTCACTAAATTTCTCCACACTTCCCTATACTTGAATACTTCCTTCGCTTCAACAACATTTATACACAGTCATACATGCTCTTTTATTCTTAAAACTTTTAATGTTTCTCTTTTTTTAATATTCATCTACAACATTTAACCATATCGTACATGGCCTACCCCTTACTTTTGATCCATACACTTTATCTTTAAATATTTATTTCCTCATTAGATCTATACTAATACTCTCAATATACCCAAATCACCTTGAGACACTTATTTCACATTGACCTATTGGATTCCATTTCTAACCGCACTCCTTCAGCACCCATTCATTACCGACTCTGTTCAAACAAGTTTTTTCACACACATTTGCTATTTTTTTTCAGAAGTTATTTCTCATATGTCTTGGATATAGTTGATATTAAAATTATCTAAGCTAAAACTATGAGTAAATATAAGGGATCCACACATATGCCAATAGCATCCATGAACATTTTAAGTTACACATATTAAATTTAATTATCAGCCTTGCAGAATAACTCACTCGTATATCTTCTAGAGTAAAAATACCACGTAATTAAATCCAACCTGATATTAGGATATAATATAGTTGTAGGAAGCTTGTGTCTGGTTAAAGTGACGTATAATTTTCAATCGTTATTGAAATATTACTATTATTATTAGTGGTGTTGGTGGGGTTTATACGCCCGTCAACACAATGAAGTCATTAGGGCCTTTTTGTTGAAATATTACTTGTTTTGTTAATTGGCATAACAGTTTTTCTAGTGATAAACTATTAACTGTCTAATAAGGATATTCCCAAAATATACTAATTTAAAGACAAAGAGTGAGGAAGTATAACTTGGTCCGAAGTAATTACCATAATTATGGAGTCCAACAGCAGTGTGTTCGGACAAAATCAAAGCTTAGTTTTGACCTTCAATGTCAAAGTTGATCACTAAGTCGAACACAAAGGCTCTAGGACAACTACACATAGGTGCCGTTGAGGTTGAAGGAAACGCGAGTTGATCTGCATATTTTTATCATTTAAAAAAAAAATGAAATAGTATTTTCGGCCAAAATAAACACGTTATTGTTTCAGTATATCCGTTTAGTTTTATTTTCTAAATATTGTAATCCCAATAATTATTTTACATTATGTCATGAATATAGTGGCATTTAAACAGAAACTATATGAATGAAGAAATAGTCTTTTTTAAATTCCTTGATGCACAAAACCAATATTTAAGAACTATTGGGCTTGCTATATTTAGAGAATTAAACTAAATATATCTCCTGAAGATAATGATGTATTGAACGCAAGAAAAGGACAGTGTTTTTGCAATTTTTTTATTTATTTGATCAAAATTTAAAAAACATTGCTTCAGTGCAAACATAGTTTAACTTTCTTCACCTGGCGATATCATCAGTTATTCAATATCTATTAAAGGCGTCCTGAAATTTAATGACAACTTTTTTGTCTTATTTTAAAATGTTTATCACCTAATTCCGATACTTTCCTGGCAGATATTAAAGACCTGTTGATATTACCATATGAGATATTTAAACTATATGTTTGTACTGGAGCAGTATTTAATTTACTTGGCCAAAAAAGTGTTTCTCTAATAACTACAAAAACATTGACCTTTTCGCATGTGCCATACTTTACCACCTTAAGGTGGGATGGTACAGGACGCTAGAAAATGCCAATGTTTTTGCAGTTTTTATGTCAACTTTTTTGGCCAAAATAAATAAAATATTGCTTCAGTACAAACATAGGTTATAATTTTCTTCATATGGTGACCTCAACATTTCTTGAATATCTGTCAAGGATGTCCTGGAATTTAATGACAACTTTTTATCTTCATTTAAAAAGTTTGTTAGATAATGCCACCATGCTCATGACAGATATTCAGGAACTGTTGATATCAACATGAGAAGAAAATTAAATTCTATGTGCGTAATGGGGCAATATTTTATTTATTTTTGCCAAAATATTTTGCCATAAAAACTGCAAAAACACTGGCCCTTTATAGCATCCTCTTTCATCCCAACTTAAGCAATGAACATGTATAGCAACTATTATAAAAAACATATTTACTTGTTGTCAACATTTATAACTATTTTACTTGTGTAAGAGTGTTATTTTATAGGTGCTAATTTATATATATCAAAAATGATAGCTAAATATTACATTTTATTTACACATGAGAATTTGAAACTAGATTTAGAAACTTTTTATGGCGTAAAATATGTCAATTTGTAAGAAAAATGGGGTATTCTTAGCTTGTATCGTGCTAGTTACCACTTCGTAAACTAAAACAATCCTTATACTGTATAGTCTCAATTTTTTTAGCAAAAGCTGTTTGGGTTGTACGCCTAAATATTTACTACACTAATGTGTTGTTGGTAAGGAAGGTGAATTTAGAGTAAGTGTACCCGCATCTGCGTGAAGGAAGAGTTAAAAACCATTTAGATAAAACTACCCCAATACTCCTGATAGTGATCGAACCTCAATATATCAGTCTTTCACAGTCTAGTTTATTGCGAGAATAGTGCCCTAGACCATGTGGCCATGTGACCATGTGGGCTATAGTTAAACTTAAAGTTGAGCTAAGCCCTGAGTAGAGGTTGTGCGTATCATGCGTAAACAAATAAAATGTAAATAAATCTGTGCTTCTTATATTTATCTTATTTATGCTATACATTCAGTTTTAATATACAGAAATGTTGGTCTTTGATATTCAATCACTTTGAGTTAAAGAACCCTTATATACACTTTGAATTAGTAAATTTATATATATTGAAAAAAAATGTAAGCTTTTCAAGTAGCTTGAATAAAGATCGCATTTAAAAAGTAAACGGTTTGGATAAAGTACGACTATGCTTTTAATTCCAAACCAAAGTAAAGTTTTTCATCGTTAAATATTTATGTAAATAATTCCTTTCGAAGTGTTTCATTCATTAAGTAAAAAACTCTTTTTTAAGCTTTTATTTCTAAGCTGTATTTATACAACTCGCATTAATATTGACAGAAATATATTTTAAGATGTTAGGAGTGTTAAGTAACCTTTATTTAATAAAACTAATATAGTATTTAGTTAAACTATAAAGAGGTAATCTTTGTCAACAATATCGTATAGGATTTAAGTTAGTTTGGTTTTTAGTTAGAAAATGATATATATATATATATATATACACACACAAGTAATTATATGTAAACTATATCATGGACGGGTGGATATATGTGAAATAAATGATCAAATGTTTTTGACAAGTTTAAACAATTAACCTTTAAGGATAATATAAATGTCTTACTATTATTCTTTTACAATTGTATATATATGAGGTTAAATTATCTGTTTTAAGGGAATAAGGGAGAATATAAACGGAAATAAATTTGAAAGATTGAATTCTTGTAATATATAAATACATTCCTTATATGAAACTTGGAGACCTTTCTCCTTTGAGTTTGCAAATACTTCGTCTTTCAAATTAATTTGAATACTTTTCGTGCAAGACACAATCTTCAGGAACATTGAAATATTTCTTTAACATTTTGAACGTTTTTCCTGATTATTTAGTTATAATAGTATTTTATTAAAATAAAAACTATCTTAGACTAAAAAAATAATACCATAACCACAATTTGATTAGATTAATAACTTTCACGTTTAATTTTACGGTTTAATACTCCGTAAAACTTATTAGTATTAAATTAAATCCTGATTATTGTTTATGGTCTAAAATACTATTCCATATATAGCATATAAAATCCTTGTAAATAAATGTCCTTGTTTGATTTTGTCAGGTTGTTTAGGAAAATAAAATTAGGTACAAATCCAATTCTAAACTGATAACATGAACGATTGATATTTCTAAAAACAAGGTAAAATATTGAATGGATTATCACTGATTACTATAAAAAATGTAAATTAATATGATATAAGTATATGCTATTTATTTTTACTGAAATTTTGTAAATTTATTTTCATCAATGAATTAAATTCTCTACTCTTAGTTCAAGTTATTTAGAGGATTTTTGTCTTTTCATTGAACTTCTCTGCTCTTTTTATCCGTCTCTTTTCCTTATCCTAGCTCTTTGGTCTGTTTCAATCAACAGTAGAAAGGTAGACTTCTATCCTACAAAAAAAAAGTCCACCTTTCCAGTTGTTCATACAGGCAACTCAATTGAATAACGTAAAATAGAGACGTATAAATTGAATACAACATACTAAGGGGGTCTTTATCAACAATGAAATCTTTTGTAGGAGTCCCCCCTTCCCCTTTTTTTCATTCCAACATGACTGAGTCTTCCACTGCTGTACACAAACACTATTAAAAAACACAAACTTTTTTTAGGGACTAGGAGTAGACTTTTTGACCCCAACGATCCTTGTTGAAATTGCTTGACCAGGACATAATCCTTTTCTCAAGCCTTACTTGATTAAAAAAATATTTTTAAAAACCATTCTTTTGTTTTTAATCAAATTTCATGTTGGACTCTACCGATTAAAGAGTTGAAGAATAAAATAAAGCCACACTTTTGTTTGTTTAGGGAGAAGGGGTTGATGCTAGTGGATTGAGAGGAAGCAGGGGGGGTTTGAAGTGTTTTCAGCCAAGTGTGTTGAAGAAAAGAACCAACGAAGTAATTATAAGGTTTTAAAGCAAACTTTGTTTTCACAAATAAATTTTGAATCAAAACAGGGATTTTAACGTCTAAAATTCTTTTGTTTCAGTTTCGTAGCTTACTGTGAGTAAGCTTTCTTTATAAACATTCAACATAATTTTATTGCGTTTGAAATGAAGAAAGACAATCAACTCAAAATATATTTCGTGTCTGGACATATTATGATTGTGTTATCTGAATTTAATTATTTACGAAACATTAAACAAGTTGTTTCCCGTAAATTACCGAATTGTAATGATCATGCACCAATTAACATTTTAGAAAGCAATGCAAGATTTAATTAATGTATATTCATTAACTGGCAGGGGAAATGGTTTTAAATATATTACAATCCTTTTTTTTATAAAGGTGACATTAAAAAAACACACACACATACATATACCATTCTTATTTTGGTGTTGGCATTTCAAACTTCCCTATTTTTCATTCAATGATATTATATTATTATTAGTAGTACTGCGTCTTACTACCCGTTCGGGTTATACGCACTTACGCTAATGTGTAATGATAGGGTGATTGTGAGATGAAATGAAGGACCTACAGTTTAACGTGGAATCCGAACCACGGTGGAGGCCTGGCATTCCTCACATTCACAAGATGTCTTGTCAGAGGTGAAGGAAGGGTTTGGTAATCAGATAGATCTGTGCCGGGACCGAGGATTGAACCCCAGCTGCTAGCATAGAAGTCTGACACCTTACCTCTAGACCACCAGGTCACCGGCTTCAATGATATTAATACCTAGGAATATTATACTATACCCTCGCTTTATGACACTATCTTTCATTATACTGAAATATATATCTTGTCACCGCGTGGCTTACAAGTGTTTGTATGGACACAGGGAAGTACTACCAGCCCACAGGATCAATGGTAAATCAGACACCTTGGTGCAGTCAGTAGCGTGTCTGTTTACTGAGTAAAGGGTCTCGGATTCGATTCTAGGCTTGCACTAAAAATTTATAATTTGTGAAATGCGAGTGTAAGCTTTTGCAGTGATGAATTAACAGCTGGGGTCTGGGTGTTGTGCCTGTCCTAGTCTGAATATAGTTTATAGGCAGAGCCCTGCTTTTATGGTGAATAAAAAAGCCCAATTTCGTTTTTAATTTTCCCAAAAGCGGTGAATAAGCGGTGAATTACAAAAATCCTATTTTTGCGACGAAATTATCGAATTAAGACAAAAGCGTTAAAAAAGTGGTTTTTACCAAACTTTCGTGATTAAGGTGACTTTGTTGGGTTAAAACTAGACTTCCAGGAAAATGTTTGAAACAGGTAAACTAAACATATTGAAGTGAAAACCAACAATTACATTTTGTTTGGACAAAACGGTAAAAAAAACACTAGTCCGCAAAAAAATGTTCTGTCAACTTATTAAAAAAGTAAGATTTAGCGGCAGCTGGTCCGGGAAAAGTATGTACAAGTCACAAAGACAAAATATTACACAAAAATCATCTTGTTACTTCACAAAAATTGTGACTATATTTTTAAATCTCAATTTAGGCTAGAAAAATACAAAATAACTACTCAACATGCCGAAAATCGCGATTATCGCGAACATCTTTTAAAATCGCGAATATCGCGCTAAAACGCCGATTTCGCGAATTATCGCAACAATTCTGAGCATCTATTTGCAATCAGGGTAACCTGAAATGTGAACATCTGAAAGAAAAAATGCCATATCTAACATTCGCGAATTATCGCGAACTCCACAAACGCAGGGCTCTGTTTATAGGGCTTGTGGAGCTACGTCAAGCCTAGCAAGCCAGTAGTGGAATATATATGGCTTGAATAAAAGCTGACCCAGGCCACAGGCTGGAAACAGTAATGGATTTAAACTAAAAGTAGCAGTGGTGTATGAGAGGACATCAAATCTAAAGTCATAAATAATTCTAAACACAACTTGAAATACCTTAATGGTACTTTTATACTGAATAATACGCGGTAATGTTAATTTATATTAAATACAAGCAAGGTAGGTATAAGTATATTTTAAAAGTAAATTGTATTTTAAAGGTAATTTATTACTGTGGATTAAATTGTAATTATTGAAGGGAAGAGGTTATGCAAGGATAGGAAAGTGTGGAGAAAGTTAGTGAAGATAGATTAAGTACGAAGTTGCTGTCTTTTTGGTTACATGCGAAGTTTCTTGCCTACTCTGTAAGGAAACGGTGTGATTATGTATGTATGTATACAAATTATAAACGTATATTTATATGACATGTTGATATTTTCAATACTCATTCAACCTACTGAGCTTTAGTGTCGGAAAATACCTAATTTTTTTTTTTAAAAAACGTGTCTTTACCCGTTCGGTATGCTCACATATTTACGCTAGTAGGGTGAGGGAAAGGAGTTAAGAGTATAGAAGAGATGTATCCGTATTTTGGTTAAGAGAGAATGAGAAACTATTTAAGGAAAAACACCCTCTTTATATCCAACCGGGATTCGAAACCATATCTCCCCTTTATCAGGAATCCAGTATAAGGCAATCCAATATATTGCAACCATTTAAATTAGATAGCTTCACACTCTATCCCTTCTTATGTAAATTTAATTATACTTTAACCTAAAAAGATGAAATAAATTATATTTCCAAGTATGTTTCAAACAAATTTTGAAAATATCAGTACGACTATTAAATTCATAAATTTAAACATTGTGTCAAATTAATAATAGGCCTATAAGATATTAACATAACCTAGTTGAAGGATATTAATTTTATATGATTAATATTTAAATTTTGGAAAATATAAATTACTATAATTGTAGAGTATTGTTACGCTTACAAACTGTATAAATGTTTTTTTCAGCTAATCATTTTTAATTTTTCTTCTAATATTCTTGGCATGTTTGCCCTTTTTGCTCAGCCCTCATGATAGCTAAACAATATGAACCAAATAATCGCTGGTATATTATAAATTACAACTTAAATTTCTTATACTAAAATCTTGTATTAGATTCCTACATCTTCTCTAACCGTAGTCATACCATAAAGGATGTTTCTCCGTTTGACTTGGTTTTGAGAAAATTTGGAAACGGCCATGGAATTGTGAAAATTGACTTAAGATTGATTAGAAGTATTGATGGTAGAGATTATATTAAGAATTGCACATAAGACTCTAACTCAAATATATGAGATTACTTTCTTATATCTAGTTTGCTTAGGGTGATTTAAATAAAAATTGTATTCACCCCCTTTCTTGAAATTAATAAGGTCAAAGTTTTTTTGGAACGTATTTATTTCATCCAATATTTTTAAGTCATTCTTTGTTGTTTAAATCGTTGATAGCTAACACCGGCACCAGATAATATGAAGTACATAACATAGACCTTCCCCTTTAATTAGTAGTCAAGAGTGGTTTACTATGTAATTAAGGAAAATTTTTCTGATTCTGGATGTTACTAACAAAAATATTCAATATTTTAAACACGAGTTCGTCCTTCTATTGAATTATTAAATAAATTACCAATAGGGCTGTGTTTGTTGAGTTAAAATCATTAATTTAATTTAATTAGTCTATAATTCATATTCAGATGTCTTATCTTTTTAAAAGATATTAATATAATTTAAAACCATTAAATTTGATCAAATATTATATGTTGTAAATGTTATATTAAAATAATAGAATTTATCAAATTTTTAAAGTTGTGGTAATTTTATGTTTGAAACTGTACATTTCTTCTCTCAAACAATTCATCCCTCCAGTTCTACCCTTGAGCACCCCTCCTCCTGCTCCTCAACCACCTTACCAATTACTTTGTACGTGTTTGCTGCTATTCCTACTAGACAGTGCTAGCATCGTGCCTAAAACAAACAGAAGAAGATTCGAAAAGCTTTCAACGAGATTAGGAATCGAAGTTTTAGTAGTTGAAGTACAACAATACCATCCCCCCCTCCCGACCTATCCGATTCACCCTTGCTCCCACCTTACCCTCGGTTCCCCTTAGGCATTACCCTTTCCTCTTTTTTCTCAACAAGCATCCGTGTTCCCCCCCTACACCCTCTTTTACTTAAGTTCTATATAACGAACTGGAAAACTGACAAATATTGGAATAAAATAAAGTTAGATAAAATTGTGAAAGCCATTTCCAATACACACACATGTTTGTTATAATTTAGTTTTACCGTTGATACTGTTGTCTATTGTAATTATTTGTATACTAATATACACCCGTACATTCTCTGAACAGACTACACCATTACATGACTTACAAATAAACTACACTCTACACATTCCAGAGGAAAAAGATAATCAAAATATATTTACCAAACTATTTAATTGAACACCAAATTGTTTAACTGACATATTTGATTCTATCTCAGGAAAACTGTAAGCTATCCATATTCTCAGCCTTGTGAATTGAAGATATTATCTACTGCAAAAAATTACTTTCGTTCTCTCTAATAGAGACCTGGTGAATTTTCTCTAGAATACCGATACCTTGAACTCGGTCAACACGTAAGGTTTTGTACAACGTTTTGCCTATGCAGTTCCAGACAATTCGTCGAGTGTGGACATGAAAACCGGCCTATTATGGGAACTGCAGATATGGTACACGGAGACCGAAAACTAAGTCCTACAGCATTTTTATCGGTGACCTGCATAGATTTTTAAGTACGTGTGGACGCTCTCCTACGTTTTTTCAACAAATTTTGCTAATTTTTTCTACTAAATTGGTACAGGAACAGTTTTCGTGGAGTACAAAAAGTTGGTTTTCTTTTTTTATTGATCAAAATTTTTTGTTCAGCAATGATTGATCTTTATCGTTGTTGACCTAAATTTTTTACGGACATCCTTGAATTTGTGTCTTTTCAATAGCCGATATTTATACCATCTTATGTGTCGCGTGCACTTAAGACGTTTAATTTACCTTCTTTTCGCAAGACAAATTGCCAAACTTGACCAGATTAGCACACTTCCTTCATGATGGAACTGAGTGGGAAAAAATTATGGTGTAAGCTGTACTGTGCGGACACAACTGAACTGCAACTTTTTATTACACAGTTTTGTGTGCGCAAGTCATGACTGAGTATAAAAACGTGGCGTGTGTACCGGGGTCAAGTTGTATCATGGCTCAATAATAGGAGTTTAAACCTGCTAAATTACTAATTTATCTTACTATGATACCCTTATCACATTTTACATACACAAAACGCCTAGGCTCTCATCTCTCCGTTCAATTATGGACATCATCGATTTAAATTTTAAATATAATAGTTACTTTTTAAAATGTCTAGATAAACAAATAGTTAAAATATCATATTTTATCAACATGATTCTGTAAGGATCTAAGCTAGTCATTTTCATTAGGGGCTGAAATATCCCAAGCTGTGGACAGTTTACACAAACTTTATATTAACTACAAGAAAATATATTTAAAAGTATCAAAAGTTGTGAGGCCTTACGAAAATATTTTCTATCGTTTAAGACGGTATTGATTAGTTTGTTCCACGCTGATTTTAAATGATTTGACACACTCAAAATGTATATTTACAAGAAATAATATCCGAACTATATTCAATATATTACATTTTAATCTTGTTCTAAGAGATAAATAGGCCCAAGTATTATTAAGTAACAATCTTTCAGTATTAATTTCATATACAGGAAAAGCTGGTCCACAGATTATAAATGTATATAAAATCATATAAAACAAATATATTATTTAAATATCTCCATACCCGCCTCGGTGGCGTAGTTGGCTAACGCGCTTGTCGTGTTGAGCTCGACTGCTGAGGACGGGGAGATCGAGGTTCGAATCTCGGTCGGGTGAACTGAGGGTGGCTTTTCCTAAATGGTTTTCCACTCTCCCACCACGCACTTCCTCTAATACAACCTTCCCAATTCCTAATCCATTAGAGTAGTTAGTACTTAAAGCGTATAACCTGAACGGGTAGTAAGACGCGGTGCTAAATATTATTATTATTATTATTAAATATCTCCATACATGTTATAGATTTAGTAGGTTTAGGTATAATCAGTGAAAATAAAGTTGTTTTCAGTTATTGATTATAAAGGCCAAGCCATCATATTTAAATGAATTAACCCAAATCAATATGATATGAACCCAAACTTTGCCATTCTGTGTTCGTATTATCTTATCAAATCAAAAGCTACTCAGTTTTCATGTGGAAGTTTAATTAGGGTGCAGATTAAGCTATAATTGGTGTGGCTCTGTATCCAATCTCTTTCCCCGACGTATACAAATATACATATCCCCATATAGACAGCCGTTGCTGAGGTTACAATTTATTAAGCCTTTCACTAGCATATATCCTCGATAATTATTGTTTTCTCCGAACATATATATATATATATATATATATATATGGATACCATTTAAGTACGCTATTTAATTAACTAATATCCTCGTGACTGATTTAATTTTTTTTATATAATATATACATTCACATGCTGCTGTCCTGATTAAGTTGTCATCTAAATGAATAGAGAAATAACTGCAAAAATATTATATACTTGTCATTGCTACGTGTTTTTAATATAATTAATTTTTATACCTTTAGGTGAGTACCTTTTTTTAAATTTATAAATGAAATTGTTAACATTTTAACAAATTATATGGAGATTTAAATTTTATACAAATTTAATGAAAGTGACCTCATATTCCTCTTGTGACACTTTGAATTGGAAAATTGGTTTATAATTGGTTTTATTTGTATTATTGATTTTTCGTGATTAGTTATGTTTTACAAATTAGTTAAATTTACACAGCTTAATGATCAAAAAGGGTTTTTATAAACCGTAGGAAGTAACTTTAAAGAGAAAATATATGATTCAACTGGATCTAAATGTCTTTGAATTAGTTCAGTTATTTCATTATAATGAAATCAGTAAGCATACATACTTTAAAGTTTATGAATGTTGGTTTTTAAATATTTAAAGATAGTTATTCCTTTCTTATTGCTAAAAAAAAGATTGTCGTGTAGGTTAGTAATGAACATTTTAAACATTACGGATATTATACTGCATTCTATATATAATAAAGTATTTCAACATTGGATTTGTTTATAGCTCTACAAAATTATTCACAGGATCAGAAATATTCCTTGTTCTATGAACCTGAATGATTTTATTCGGTATGGATGTTATTCATGTCCTAGAAACAATGTGGAATATATCTATTCATGTTTGCTATGGAAGAGTGTGCAAACATCTCTGCGATAAAACTGTAGCCTTAGTCTGCATTTTAATAGATTCATGGATTGTTTGTGCTACACAAATGTTGACAGAAAATAATTTTCTTATCTACAAATTACGTATAAAGAAAGTAAAACGATAATAAGACTTAAAAAACATATAAAATAGTTGATAAAAGACGTTTATTTGACGTTTTCGAACTAAATTATATTGCTACAGATTGGTTATTAATTCGAGTTTTTTGTTGTGAATTTTTTTTACAGTTTCCAATTATTACTAGTAAAATAGATTTTATAGCCAAATAAAATCAATTTATGATCTTATGTTAGGTATAAACCTATATTTTTGGTAAATTTAAAGCTATATCTTACTTTTTAAACTTATTAAGCATTATCGACTCAATTTGTGCCACGTTGAAACATTTAATGATTTCACAATTCTAAAAAATTATTTGTGGGCATTTAGTCATTACAGCTATAGTTTATGTGTCTTCTAATGAATAGTATTTGAAAGGTGTAAACCTGATAGGTCCACATTAATCTATAAACACAAAAGTTCCAAACGTCACAGTTACTCACAGAGATGTTCGAGTTGTCTATTATGGTAAGACTGACAATGCACTGATTGTATTTGAAATGAAGGTGGTTGGTTTTAATCGAGTTTTATCATTTTCTCTCTAAGCTAATTCAGGTGCATTTCTAGACTATCTACCATTCTCAAACCTACCCAGTAGATGATTTGATTAATAACCATCGTGTTAAACACAGATAAATATATGAAAACACTAATATGTATAAAAATACATTTATAACATTTACTAATGTTGTCTCAACAACCAATGAATGAGCATGGGCTATCTAGACATGTTTTTTTTAAATCTCCTAACACCTGTTTTTATTCCTTAGAATAGCTAATTACATTCATGTTTTATGCTAATACTGATATATCTTCTTGCGGCAAGACGATCCAGTGCTTCATCATCCTGCTATTGATTTCGTCAGCAGATGAAATCATTGACGATGAAAGGTTTTTTAAAAAATATATAGGCTGCTATGGATAATTTAGTTAATATTTAGTTATTATACTTTACTCTACTTTGTTTT
Organism: Timema douglasi; assembly: GCA_901482245.1. Lineage (NCBI taxonomy): Eukaryota > Metazoa > Arthropoda > Insecta > Phasmatodea > Timematidae > Timema > Timema douglasi. The sequence continues at coordinate 483,862 of CABEEJ010000002.1, read as the reverse complement.
ATTTTTCAAAGCTAAACTTGATGTAGAAAATATTTCTTTCAAAATATTTTACGAGACTGCACTTTCATAAATTGCTAGCATTCCTTCGAGTCTTCCATTTTGCTCTGGAAATGGTATCAATATTTTCTACTGGATTTCATTCCCGCTAAACAAAAAATACCAAACCACACCCACAGTCACACTTAATCGAAAAATATGCCCCCTTTACTTTGACCTCAACCAAACTTCTTCTTAAAAAAAAAAAAAAAGAGTAGGTTTTCATTCTTACGTTCTCTTTTCGTGTGTAGTGTATGGCTAAAAGGGAAAAAGTGGAGGGGGAGGGAAGAAGATGTGAGAAAATAATTTGTGTCGGGAGTGTTTTTTCCCTCGTTCCTTTTTACCTTCCCAAACTTTTCCGACTGTTGTGTTTTCTGGCTGTGTCAGCATTTTTCATTTATCTCTCTACTTTGTGACGACTAGACCAGTGAGAGGAAAAATTACCAACACGGCCGACAGCTTTGTATTATTTATACAGCAGACCAAAATCTTTGAAACTCAATTGAAATGGTCATTCCAAAATGGCTACAAATTTATGTTTTTTCTTAGTCTTTTAATTTAAGATTTAAGTTTTTCATTAATCATCTCATTGGACATTCAGATTTTTATACACACCATCTCTTCCTAGTGATTAGTCCAGTCAATATCCTCACCACGGTTCTAGATTATTCCTTTAAATCTGCATGTCCTACCTAACGTAATTTGCGATACTTGACTATCTTAACATTGTCTGGTGTTGGATAAAGATATATAACACTTTATTATGTAACTTCCTCCACTCCCCAGTATACTCATCGCTTTTTGGACCCGATATCTTCTTTAGCACCTTGTTTTCGAACCTCATAAATTTCTTTCCATCTTATAACATGTTTTATAGCCGCAAATACAATAGGTAATATTTTTCTTTTGTATATTCTTAGTGGTACATTCATTGATATCAGAAGAGAGGTTAGCCTTATTGACCGAGTAGTAAAATGCATTTCCCAAATTTATTCTTTTCCTAATATACACTCTAATACCGTTATTTAAACTTCAATTTGTTACTTAATAAGTTCATTTAAACTCTCAAACCAAGTAAAATGAAATGTTGTTTCAAGTGATCTCTAAATTACCGTCCTTTTATACTCAATTGTTTCAGCATTCAATTCTAAACCAATTTTTCTTAACCTATAGTAAAATTTCTTAAATTATTTCAACGAAACTAAATCATTCATATCCTAATATATATATATCCTAATATATATATACATATATCCTAATATATATATATATCCTAATATATATATATATATCCTAATATATATATATCGTATCATTTAATGATAAGCCTTCCATATTATCTTACATTACTATAATATTAAACTCTTATGGGCTAGATTCATATTATATTCATATCTAGTTTGGCTCAAAACTAAATACAAGACGACACCTACCTAGACTCGAATTGAATTGGCCAATTTCGAATATTAAACTGGCCCATTAAATTCTGATATATGTATGTGTCATCTTATATTTGATATCCAGTCACACTTGAGCTGTACTGGTCCATAATCAGACTTAGTCCGCATATGAAACTCGCCCATTCCATTATGGTTACAAATTATATGCATTCACTTTAGAGTAGCAGTACGTTTTTAAAATCACATTTTTAAAGGTAGCTCCCTCCATGACCGAAATATAACTCTAGGTACCTGTGCCATTATTCACAGTTGGAATGATAATTTATGAATACAAGTATTATTTAATATACCTTTCTGATTTGTTACTGATAAGCCTCCAATTTTAAAATAAATTATTTTATTCTTTATATTGATTATTGTAATCTACCAATATATTTTTTATCCTCCTATCGAGTTTGGACAAAATACAAATGTTGGCCAACATATTTTTAATAATGAGGTATGCACGTTTTTCTATCTTAATGGAGAGTGGAATATTCGCACTTTAATAAAAACTAAAACATTTGAATTTTCAATAATTCATTGATACTTTACTTGGAATTAAGATATTTACCAAACAAAAATGAGATTGACGAGTTTTAAAAACATAATTTTAGTATACTTGATCTATTTTATTTTCGGAAGTTCTATTATAAATTGGATTGTTTTAAATACGCAATGATTCAGCAATTCTTAATGCACATCTGGGCATATTTCTAATTTTACATTGATTCATTTTTTATTTTGAATTCGTTCCAGTATATAGCACTCGTTGACTTCATTTCTAAACTTTTTTTTTTTTTGTAATTTATTAGATCATACAGACTCCGCTCTTTGATTGGTTGGAACCCCCTCTCAATTTCCTTCTCTTTTTTTCTCTTTTTTTCTCAGCCTCATCTCTGAATTGGGTTATTTCATGAACATATAAGCTCTATAGGCAATATAGAAACTTCTGTACAATTTTATAAGCTCTTGCTGCAAAAAATTTTGAAACTTATTTTTCTATAAGGAATCAATATAATTATGATTTATAAAAAAAATACCTAGTGTTTATTTTATGTGAATGTTTAGATGAACTTATTTCATTCGGAATGATCACTCTAAAGATTGGCATCATCAAAAGTTATACTTTCAATTTTAATTGAAGCCTTAAATATAAATTTATAATTCCAAGTATAATTAATGAAAAACTAAATATGATCACTATTTAAATGTGTTTTTTAATATAGATTTTGTTTACATTAGCAGAATGTTACATTTTTGTTGACTATTTCTTTGGTGACCAAACTTTCTTATTAGATTAGAGACTATACAACATATGTATAATTATATATATATATAAAAAAAATATTGGACAAAAATGGTAGTCTAATTTCTTAGCTTGTCTAAATGTATGTAGTGCGTCCGTGGAAAATCATTCGTAACCCAGTATTGGAAAGATCCGCCAGAACTAATGTACCGTTTCCCAGGGGACGCCCGAATGTAGTACACGTTCATCCTTACCGTGGAAGCTCGTTGCATGTCCTGATGAGATGATGGTGATATGAGGGTGTTGTGCATGTGGAAAAACCTAAACCTAACTTAAGCCTAGTAAACCCTGGTGACTGTTGGGGTAATCTCCCTTTCGGTAAAATTACCCAAGGTACCAGCCGGGAATCTAGACTGGGACCCCTAGACTCGTAGCCAGGTGCATTGACCTCAACAGAGTCTGTTAGGTTGAGGATGATTAATCGATATTTATGTCGGGTGTGGGGTAAGTTATGATATAGGAAGATGATGAAGTCACTAAACGGTTAGTCAATACAAACGTGAAAGCATTATAATTTGGGCGATAATTATTTTTAAAGCACACGATTTAAGTATAGTCCAATATTTATTTTTTCATTTATAAAAAATTGTTTTAATGGTTTTAAAATAGTATGCTCATAATATTTACTTGTAATATTTACGATTTTAATAAAGTGTTTTTTCTAGTCCCCTGAATACTTCTACAAAAATAACAAGCCATAGTCCATCCTGTGTATCGCGTTTTGTGTTAGAAATCGCCGTTTTATGAAAGGGGTACAAGGGTGAGGGGACGTACTGGGGTTGATGGGATGAATGTTGAAAAGTGAAGGGTAGCCTGAATCGGGTTATCAGGAAATCTAATTAGAACATTCAGTAGTCCACACCAATAAATTCACAATTTATACGCACTTTGTTCAGTGGACGTTGAATACATTAGGATTCTCAGATCAAAGTAATTTGCTACTAATTAAAGGTTTGAATTCAAAATCGTAATTGGAGAAGCCGGTTTCATGTTTACCGGATTCCTTCGCGAAAAAGACAGAAACAAGCTTAAATAATTTAATTGGTTTGACTTGACAATTTTCTCATATTTTTAAGGCGAGTGTTAGTTTAGTGTTAATTGTTTATTGGTTCCTGATCTTAAAGTATTTAATTATTAACTAGAAAAAGCGTCTAAATAACTTAGATAGCAGGATCGGTTTTCCTTAAGTTGTTATTTTTATCATTAATTATTTTTCTTATCTATAAATATTGTTCACTATATGCTATCAGGGTTGAATGAATGGAGGAGCAATTCAAACTCTCTAAAAATGTTAGCAATCAAATTTAAGAGTAGATTCAATTAAATTAGAAAAATAGTTTTTTAAGTCTTAGAGACTAGTAGGTACACAGTGGTCCTTTGGAACGCAGTGATTTCTCTGCAAGAGTAGTTCCCACGTTATAACAAGAATGAAATAATACCCGCCTGAGTGTCGTAGTTAACCAACGTGATAGTATCGTGTTGAACTGGACTGCCGAGGACGGGGAGATTGAGGTTCGAATCTCGATCGGGTGAACTAGGGGTGGTTATTCCTAAATGGTATTGAACTCTCCCTCCACGCAAATGTAGGTTCAGTACCTCTAAATTCAACCTTCCCTAATCCTGACACATTAGCGTAATTAGTAGTTAAGTATATAAACCAAAGGGTAGTAAGACGTGGTGCTAAATCAAAAAAATTATGAAATACGCGTTGATAAATAGCAAACAGGATGGCCTTTCCAAGAATAATAATTGAGTGTATTTTGTTCATTATTGTAAAATCTACATTTTCTAAGCTTGATATACGTGGTTTATGAAATGTTTGGTGCTTACTGTTAAATATTAATAACAAATAATAGTGTGAAAACAATATGCTCATCAATATTTAAAAAATATATTTGCTTTTGCTAATTGTTGTATTAATTTATAAAAACTATATATCATATGGCATTGAGCAACGAAGGTATTTTGTAGTCTTTACACAAATATTAAAGTCCAAATAGCTTAATCGCCAATTATTTTAAAATTCATGAAAACTCGTTTATATCACTAGCTACCAACCTTTTTCAGCTGATGCCCCCTTTGGTAAATATTAAAATTCCCACTCCCACCTATTTTTAGAATATTTATAAAAAAAGTTAATTCTTTTAACTGTGTCTTTAGGTTATACAAAAATCAATGATTATGGTAGAAAAAATATTTTTAAATGTTTTAAATGTTATCTTGATGGCCGGTACTGTTACGTTTTACTCTGTTATTTAATATTGGGTTTGATGTTTGGAGCACGCAGCAAATAGCTTTCCACTCCAAGTCAACAGACTTTTTAGTTTTTATGAAAGTCATAGTTGAAGATTCGGTGGTGTAGCATCAGTAAATGGGATTGTCAATTTTTGTTTTGTTTTTTCAAATCTGAATAAAGAACATTTGCCAAAGTCGCAGCCAGAACATGTGAGAGTTTACGTTGGTTAACCACGACTTCTTTATTAAAAGCTCATAATATTAGTGTAATAAACACTGTGGAGGCTCCAGCATGTATTTTTTCTGGTGCAAGAGCTCCTTTGGTCTAAAAAGGTTTGGGAGCCTCTGCCTTAGAGGAAGGGTAAAGGGGAGAACTAGGGGGGCAAATATAGGTTTGCGAGCCCGAAAATAAACACATGCATGCTTAATTTTGGATGGTCACTGAATTTATTACAACTGGTAGGCATTTTTGCCAATACCGCAATAATAAATTATCTTAATTACTTTAGAAGAGTAGTTTAAATAAAATATATCTTAAATTCTTATATGATTTCTAAAGTTATTTCCGAACTGTTCCAAACCCGCAACACCCCTTCCGGGAGGATGAAGCCCCCAGGCTGAAAACCATTTATTTATATAATCCTACTGAATTCTTAACATTTAAATTTAAATGAAATAAAAAATTGAAATTTATTAACATACTCAAGTATTAATCATTTAATAAAAGGTAAAAATCCTAATCTAAATTATGTGTAAGTGAGAAAAAGTTGATAAAATACAAACCGGATAATAGTAAAAGGTTTAACAAAACAAACTCATATTTTAGAATCAAAATATTCGATTTATAATTCAAATTAGCCAGACCAATAGTCACGGGGAATAAATGTAATGTACTATAGTATTTGTAGCCAGTGACGGGGGGGTTGAGGTATTGAGGGTGGTTTTTTTTCTAATTAATAATTTCCAATCTCTTTTTTCAAGTAAATTCAGCTACATTTTATATAATGTATAAATTAGACATTCCTAACCTATTAGAAAATTTAAATTCTTGTAGCTCGGATGGGCAGTGAGATGTGGAGGGTTTTTTTTGTTTGTTTTTTTGCCAAGTTCTGATTTATTAGGGAGCTTGCTTTTAAAACATTTGCTCATGTATATTTTTGGCTAAAATTTTAGTTTACGCAAATAAAAGACAAATCTATTTCAAACCTATTATTTATTTTACTTAGCACCACGTCTCACTTCATGTTCGGGCTATAAATATATGTAATAATCACGCTAATTTGTTGGCGATGATGACGGTTTCATTTAGGGGAAATGTAGGAAGAGTGTAAAACCATTTAGAAAAAACAAACATCAGTACACCTGAATGGGATTTGAACCCCGATCTCCCCGTAATTTGCACACTCACACTGCTAGTGTAATGGTTTGGACCATACGATCACCGAAACAGATTCTAAGCTTTATTTAAAATATAAGGATAGATAGTGAATATGAAATACTTAAATCCTCTATTATCTAAATCAATGTGTTATTGGGTGATGTCATATCTTTGTAAAATATTTTAATAATGGTTCACTGTGGATATCCATGACCATAACTATATAATTTTCCACATTCAAAACACTCGCGTCCTTCAACTTAGGCCTACCCGAACGATTTCATGTTTTTTTCCCCACCCCCTTCTCCTTTTCTGTAGTTTTACAACATTACATCGGAAGAGAAATGGAATAAGAAAAGGGAGAAAAATGTATGTACAAAGAAGGAAGACGAATAAAAATGTGTGTAGTAACATGGTAGTCGCGACTGTCATTTGTCACGGCTGTTGCCAGGTATCATGGGAAATGGGAATGACGTCATCTGGTTTGTTACGACTCTAAGAAAATAAAACATCATAGTGTTTGCTTGTTGGGATGACGAGGAAGAGTCCCCGGAAAATAAGTAGATAACACACGTTGAGGACCCTTTTCCTAAAATAAATGCAAATTATTTCTTTTTCTTTAATGTATTGTCAGATCCAGATTTGAAATAACTTTTTCGATTATTACAATATTTACCAAAAAATTTATCGAGAATTATTTATAAAGTAATTTGAAATTCATTTGTTAATTGTATTAGAAAATAAAATAATAATATAAAATAATATAAATATTGATCACAGAAAAATGTTGTTTTATTAAATGTGTCTACGCTGTTATATTAACTGTACAACATATTTTTTACAAACTGCTTCTTATGAATCATTCGTGTTTTTTGGCAGAGGTAAGGAATCCTCATTTTGGTTTAAAAACTAATAATTTTAGGGTAGATATATATGATAACTACATTGATAAATTTCAAATATTCATAATACCAAAAAATTCGTAGAACACTTTACGTTTTCACAAAATATATAGATTTGTTGGTGTTTGTTGGAAAGGTAGACATATTCTTAAATCACAGATTTTAAAACAATGTCAATCTGTTTAACCTCCACAAAAATTTCTAAACTTAAAAAATTACCTATGTGCTATTTCAAACGTGCATACAAATAAACAAAGGAAGCACACAAACACATACAGATAACCTCTAAAAAATCACTTGTTAGAAATAGGAGTTTAATTAAAAGTAATGTTTTAATACAATCTATAGATATGCTCATTTTGTATTTTATTATATACAAGACACTTAAATAGACCTGGTTCATTAAAATGTAATGGTAAGATAATACTTATGTCGCTCTTCTCACATTAAGGATACGTGGCTGCTAGTTTTAAAAATCTTTGCAATTGAAAATTGTACTACCTGTATACACATTTTTTAAATGGCCAAAAAATTCTACGAATGGCAATTAGATCTAACTTCTACGCATAAAGTTAATAAGAACGGTCGAGTTTTTCTAGAAACAATTTGTTATGGAAATTAATATTAAATACGATATGTTAGTGGGTAAGATCTTGATTTATGATAATTTCATAATTATAGTGATTACTTAAACAATTTTTTAAACAATTGTTATATCACTTTTAATATTTTGAATATGAATGTAGAACATAATGCTCTACTGTTCACTCAGATATCATAGTAGAATACTGTCACATTTTTAAATTGGTATTAACACACTATAACATCCTTCACAATTGTTTTTACCATTCTACAGCTCGATCAACTGAGCCACCAATACTATTAATTATTATTTATGGAAACACTAACATCATGAAAGTAAGGGAGGAAAAATCCTGTATCACTGGACGCGCGTAATATACATCCGCTCATTTAATAATGTCTACTAGATACTGGAGTATCAAGACTTGAATCCTGGCTGGGTATAATCAGAGTGGGTTTCCCTAAATGGTTTCACTCTCTACCCTCACGTAAATTCGGGCACACTTTCTTTTATTTCTACTTTTCTTATCCCTACCATATTAGTGTAGTGATTATGTAGTTAGTACGAATAGACCAAGTACAAATAAGTTTGGGAATTTTATTTTCCCTGGTTTGATTCCCGTTGCCAGGTGTCATTTTTCAATTAAATTAAACTAATTTTAAATCTTGGTCCTCCAAAAATACATTATACTTATATGGCTATGTTATTTGATTGCTCGCGATTATTTTATCCGTCATATGTGGTTGGTGATTTTCAAACGTCCATCACAGACTGTCTAAAAAATTTGAGTGAAGAATAACCCTAAGCTCGATGTAGATCTGGATAGCCCAGTGGAAGAGCACTGGCTCATCAATTCAAAAGTACCAGGTTCGAATACCATGTACAGGTCTCATTTTTCAACCAATTTAATTATTGGAATTGTTTTCTCCTCCAAACGGATATACTCGTGATTGCAATTATTTGTAATTTGTGTGTTAATACTCAATTTTGTTTTAATTCAAAGCGTATTTTAAAATGTTGTCTTAGTATTTTGTTCTTTGTGTTCAGTCACCTAAAACCTCATTATATGAATGAGTCAGTGACAAATTCAATGAGGAGGATAAATTATTTGAATATAAAATACTTATAATAAAGTTAAATAAAATACATAATTTATGAATGAATGATCCTTTAGTAGATAAGTTTAAACATTACAGGTGGAAAAAGATTATGCTTTTATCAGAATATTTGGAAAAAGCTTACAAAACAAATCAAACGTTTCGGATTCTTAAAATAAATTTCCGCTTGATATAGTATCGCATAATCTGCTTCTCCCAATCTTGTTACACACTATTTTGGGTTTTATGGAGGCAAAGTTTTTTTCATTTATTTCTTTGGAAAGCACTTTTACTGTGATCTGAGAGAACTTTTGAAGTTTTGTGAATTGAAAAGTTATCGAGGCAGTTGGAATACTTAAAGATAATAGTAGCACAAGTGACAATAAATGTAAAATATGTTTTTAAAATAAATTATACGTCAATACATTAGGATAAATGTACTAAACACCACTTGATGATAAGTTTTGTTTTAATGTTTACAGTGGTTTGTTTAGAACTTTTTATAGAATTTATATTAACAAGGTTAGAATTAGAAGACGTTCTGTCTCGTGGTCGAGGAGATAGGTTGGTGAGGATAGATAGATCGTATATAAAATTATGTGTAAAAAGTTATCCTTAGCGTGCACAGCCGAGATTAAAACCTTGCTCTTACCATCAGCAGAAATCGAGTTTATTGTGAGTTTAATGCTTGACGGGATGCAGATTTTACATCATCACTAGGGCGATTATATTTTAGACAAAGACTTTTTTACTTTCTCATTTAAAGATTTATATTTTATACAGATACTTTTTTACTTTCTCATCTAAAGATAAAGTATTGTAATCTAAAAAAAATTGATCTAGAGATTATGATGGACCCTTACTTTTAATGTGCCTTTGAAGCCAAAAAAGGGGGAATTATCTATTAGGTCAGTACTCATTTCCGTCTGTCTGTCTGTGTCTGGCTACAAATCTGAAACGGTTTGATGATTATTTTTATAACTTAAATTTTTACCCTAGCCTAACATTTTAAGGGTAGTTTATTTGTTAATTACTTTTTATGTCAAATTTTTCAAACTTTGTTTTAACGATTTGGTTTTAAATGTAGCCTATATCTGGGAAGCGTTTGCCATTATAAATAAAATTGTATGATTTATTTAATTTTTGGGAGAAAATATAATTTAAGCGTAATTTCCCGATTATTTATGTTTTATAAAATTGGCTATGTCACACACCTTAGCTCATTCGGTTGCATGTATGTATAATTAGCTACACGTCCCTGGTTTGATTCCAGGTACTGCTGAAATACTTATCATTGATGACATTTTGGTTTACCCTTTCGCAGATGAATGTTATATTTGTTATAAATTTAAGTTATTTATTAAGTTGTGTGCAGATATAATTAGTCAGTTAAAAAGGTACACGTTAACTTCCTTAAATAATGGAATTTTTTTTTTTAAAATAATGGCCTAACTATTTGGTATAATATGAGTGTTTGGTAAGTCCTTGGTGACATGGAAATAAAAATTACTGTCAAATAATGATTAAGTAAGAAAGTAAAAATGTGATGAATAAATTAAAACTAATGTTAAAATGCGTTAGATTAGGCTTTATGTACTACATATATATTTATAATTCTCTAAAAATATACAATAAAGAACCAATTATGCATACACCACACGTAAATAGTGCGTACAAATATAATAGTTCTTATAAACAATGCATAAAGTTATGTCTAAAAATCTACTGAAAGTAAACTAAGCTGATTTTAATCCAAGCAGTTCGATACAAAATATATCCCAAACCATTCAAACAAACTTGTCATTAAATTTAACGCATAAATATTTATCAAAATAATTTATAGAACTAAACGATCTATATAAAAATAGATATACTTAAAACTTAAAAAAAAACCTATTAATAATACATTATTGTTTACCTGTATCCCAAGTGATATAGGTACATTTCGCAGAAAGAAAAATAATCGAAGGTCCCTATAACAAGACATTTTGATAGCAATTTTATTAAATAAGTGATTAAACAACTTAATGGGCCCACATAATAAATTATAAGCTCCTCTAATATAGTTTTCCAGTAACGTGAAATTTGGGTGTTGAATCCCGGATGTGTTTACTCTAAGTTTGATCTACCTACATATTTTATATATTTTATTCCAAACAAGTGCACATTTCCTCAAATTTCAACGGTCTATATCTCTTATCTGAGTAGTCAATGTTGTCTACAAATAATTAATCTATTCCAGACGTATTATAAAAAGGGTAGGCTATACATTTGTAGTCTAGTAATGATTAATCATTTTGGAAATGAGACAGTCTCATTTTAAAGAGTAATATTAAAAACTGATTTAGTTGTTAACCAAATTTATTTCTAAATAAGAATTAAGTATGTTGATGAAATTTACCCTTTGATATAACTTTTTCCAGATAATTTAATACACTTAATGTTATTACATGAAGTTCTATAATTCTGAACTGATACATTTAAAGATGTACCACGGTAAAAGCACTTTATTATTTTATTTAAGTCCTAGATTGATCTCCTAATGGTCAATAATTGCTACTTTTCAACATGACATGGGATCGAATGGTGTAATAGCAGCGTCTTTAAGTCCATTAAAGCTCCATTTCTAAATGGGCCAATATTTAAATGAACAATAATTAGTAATTCTTAAATAATCTATCTGACATATCTATGCCTAATAGCAAGATGGGACTTGACGCAGTATTGAAAAATATAGATTTTGATACTTTTAATAGTATGTTATAAATAACTCACCAATTAGATTTTTGGAGTTATCGCACTTCTGAACAAGATGATCGATGTACAATTGCAAGAACCAAGGTTTGCTGAAAAACGTTAGATAATACCATGTTTCCGATATATATGTTTCTTGCGTATAACTAGAACGGGTAGTAAGACGCGGTGCTAATAAAATTATATGTTTCTTGGAGTTTTAACTACCCATATAGGCAGGTAGTCACAGTGTCTAATGTGTCAGGACAACTATGGATGTAATAAAAGGGTCTAGGAATCACACCCTTAAGATTTACTCAACTACTTATTTAAAGTTTAAAAAATCTCTGTTAATTCAGTTTGAAGGTTCATTTTCTAGTATCCCCGTGGTCTTAAGGCACCAGGCTTGATATATTTGATTTTTAAATTACACTTGATCTGCAAATCTTGGTGTTTCACTAAGCAGACAGGAAACGTACAACCTTTCTATTTATATTAGCTTTGGAACTACATACGCTGCTAGTTGTAGGACTTAAGGTGTAAACAGTTAACCCCGCTTATAGTGAACCATAATGGACTTAGACAATAAATAGTTCATAAAATCCAAATCTCCCTCAAACCAAAATCTATTTTCACTTAACCCTAAAGGAGAAGGGTAGGGACAAACAAATTAATATATCACATAATGAATACATTTTAATATCATTATATATATAAAAAGAAAAATCCTAACTCACTGACTGACTCATCAACGCCCAGTTCAGACTTTAATTTATAAAATATAGCCTATATGCTAAACAGTTTTTCAAGTTGTATATATGAGATTTTCATTATCAGTGCAAAGGTTTGGGCAACCTTAAGTAACAAAAAAATAAACAGAGGGATAACATTTCATTTTTATATATTAATAGAATCTTAATAATAGAAAACTTTTCTCTAAGTACTGCTATTATTTATTTTTTTCTTTGAGATATCATTTTACAAATTATTATGTTGAGAAAATAATGGTGTTCCATAAATCATACCCTGAAAACAGTTTATTGATATTGACCATCAAATATAACTTCATTTCCTTCGCAGTTTTGTTCTGGACCATTACTCATGGATGGATGCTGTTTGTCCTCATAAACTGTGGGTAGCACTTAAAATCCCCATACCCACCCTTTCTAACCCGTATGAAAACATTAATTGAAATAAATGATCAATCGTATGGCTCACAAATGACATTCACCCCCCATTTATTGTGCTCAATATTAGATCATGGTTTTGTCTGTATGCAAAATATAAATTTTTCAAATATGTATGTTTATAAGGCTTCAATTACGTAGGCGAGAGATTAGAAACAAAAAATGATAGCTTATACACATTAATAATTTTATTTTAGTTTTATGCAACATATTTAAAAAAAAAGTATTAACAATTTTGATAGCTTGTTGAGATTATGGAAAAAATGTTTAATGATTATTATATGTTAGGACGGAACACACATTATAATTTTTTTAAATGTATTTGTGTTTAATGCAACCATCTCGGTCAGCGAGAAAATATCAATCGCCGTCGGGCTACATTTCTTAAAATACAATCTTTCGCGTTGTTTTGTTGAACCTCTACTCTTTTCTGTATAAGCTTATACTCCCTTTCACTCCTCACATACAATTACACTTTGTATTGACAGTAAGAAAAAGAAGGAACATTACGAAATTTCTGTTTCAAGGCAAAGAGGAATCATCACTGCTAATTATTAAATATATTAACATTTTATTTTGTGAGCTAAAACGAATTACTGTTTCTATTATAAGTGTAAGTCTGGAGCCAATATGCTTAAAGTGTAGTTTAATATTAGTTAATGTTACAATTTTTCTGTTAATAAAACTAAAATTATAAGATTTTTTTTATAGTAAAAACTAACTCCTGTTTGAATCTTTCGACTTTATCTTGCCGTGAATCATATTTTGGAATAACGAATTGTAGAGTAATAATAATTTAATATTGTGTTAGAACTGAACGTCTCCGTGATAATTTATCTCTTACCAAGTTGTTCCCTATAAGCCTTTATCATCTAAATCACTTGGATATTATTATACTAGAAACGATAGTAGCATGGGCAAAAGTGTTGGTATTTTCAAGTGTGATTTGCTCATGGCCAAGGTTAGGAATTCTTACCTGGGTAACATTCTTGTTTTCCACCTTTCATCCATGCAATTGAGAGTACATTTCCTACCTATCCTTACCTTCTTAATATCAACATGTGGTATATCTTAGTAAAAAGTAGAGTAAATTCAAATTTCTCCAATATATTTTTATTACTCAAGACATGTCTAGTTTTTATATCTTATTGTCTTACTATCCATTTAGCTTAAACGCAAATGTACTAATTACGCTAATGTGTCAGAGATGAAGAAAGTTGAATAAAGAGTAAGTATATTCATATTTTCTTAAAGAGAGATTTGAGAAACATTTTTGAAAGATTACCTCCAGTACACCAGAGCAAAACTCAAACCTCGAATACTACAACATCGTAATTTAATATATTTGACCAGTTGACAAATGAAGCGGGTGACTTTTCTAGTTAACATATTTTTCCCAAAGTTTTTCAAAACCCAAAATAACCTAATATTCACATTCTAAAAAACAATTATAATTTTAAGATATACCATCAATCCATCATCCTCACAGGTAGACAAATATCTGGGGAGGTGCTCGGCTATTATTCCTTGTATTTACACATTTAACTTTTTTATTTATTCAAATCAATACAAGTTTATAAATAGTGTTTTTTATTTAAAGGTGATAATTAATATCTAGATTTATATAATTATTTCATGACTTGTGATAGAAAAATATATTTAAAATTATTTTAATAACATACGTTAAGACAATCTAAATATAAAATTAAATGTTTGAGTAAATTATTACTATCGATTTTCATACTAGTTCATATTTAAATCTGCATCCATGGGAAATATAATTTTAAAACTTATCTATAATAGCTTGGTTTATAAAACCACCATCAAGCTTTGATTTTTTCCTATAAAAAAGTATCCATCCCCTGAATCCACCACCCTTCTCTATTCCCCTAATACCCTCACATACGCATAACCCATGGCTGGTTGTTAAGGTGGCGTGATTTGTAATTTGGAATTTAGCCACAGCACCGTTCATAATCTATCACACATCACATGGCGATAAACAACGAATCAACAGCTTACAAATGTAGAGTCCAGTTTTACATGTATTAGGTGGCGAGAGAGTAAAAAAAGGGGGGATATTTAGGGGCGCCTTTTAGTTACACGAAGAGTAGGACTTGACCCTTATGTCAAATTTTGCTATACTACACCAATACCTACTCATTCTGGTCCAATGCTTGATCCTTTAAATGGAATTAGTAACATACTTCTGGGTATCACAAAGAAAAGAAAAATATATATATATATTGTCTCTTTATAAGCTACAAAAATTCAGGTAGTGGGAAATTTGTATTTATATAATAGACTTACTTAGAGTCAAAAGCTAGTTTATTTATTTTGAAACGTTAAAATTTTCATAAGCTTATTGTCACGGTTCTTACAGTAAAAAATGATGAAAAATGATACAAATGAAGTCCATCTTATGCTTGTTCATATGTTTAAATTAAACAAATGGTTTAGTTAAGAGTTGAAGTTTTATATATCATTCACATAACTCTACATACATATAAAAGATATATAACATACTCACGCCATACTTATCGAGATAAAAACAATCAGATTGTATATATAATGTATGTCTACCAATACCGTGTGATGGAAGGCTTATAATGTATGCACTATTCGGAAATTATTAACATTGTTTGGCTCCTTTTACACCTTACTATTCCTATAATGAGGGATGAGAATATATTACAGGTACAGTCTTAACTAACTCTTTCTACCCCAAAAACATATCACGACACGCCTCTGATATATTCTTGTAAATAAATATAAGCTCCATTGCTAGAACCAAACTGACAAATATACAGATTATTGGTGTGAGCAAGTCGTAAGATTTATTGGATACTTTAATTTAAAGATAAGTATAAATAATTACGTTATTTAAAAAGCCGTATGAATGAAATCTAATAAACTTAGAAAGTGGTAACTTTTATCCGGGTCGTTCGATGACTTGTCTCAGTTCCAGTTCGGGCTGTGTGCACATATATTAATTACGTTAATGAGGTGAGGATGAGGAAAAAAACGCACGCATCAGCGTGGAGGGATAATCGCAAACCATTTAGGGAAACCACACTCGGTCAAGCTTCTAACCCCAATCTCCCTGTTTAAAAAAAAACTTAATTAGATTGACACTTGGACAACGTGTCCAGTTTTATTATCACGTTGTTCAGGGTGTCAGGCTCTGTATATTCTGTATTTCAGCTGCAAGAAGAGTCGCGATTTAAATTTGGATAGGATGCAATATACTATTTATAGCTATGACCCCTTTTGTATCCTAATGCGGGTGAGTTTTCAATAAATCACTTTAACATATTCTACCTCTTAAATAACTATTTTAATAATTCTATCATTACCAGCACTAGTGTTAAGGCATGTGCTATTAAAAAAAATGTTTGTGACTTACACGTTAGATAGAACCAACAAAAGGAAAATAAGGAATATTTTAAAAACATTTCTCTTTTACGAGCCTCCCTGACTACAACGTGACGATGGCAAAGTTGAGTGACTCTATATTCCTCTCTATCCCTTTCATCCACTACCAAATGGGTTCATCGGGTTGAGAAACAGGATCTGTAATAAATAACGCACGACCGCCCTTTAAAATTGAACCTGCTGCGTTTGGTAAATACACTAGCATTAATATTATCTCCTAGACACATTTTCACTAATAAGTGCTTGTAAAATATTGACATAGCAGGCAGTTTGTTTAGCTAATAGATATTTAGAATGATATTGGATTAAAACAAATTAGTAGTCAGTGCGCATTGCTTTGTTCAAATATGTTTACTAAAATTGTAATTACAAAATGATCAAACATTATATCATACATTCTAGTAATAGCTGTATTAAGTTTGACACAATGGCGATGGCTTAAACTAAAATTTGGTGACAAGTAAGTCGATTTAATGGATTTGGTTGGGAACGAATTAGATTTGAGAAAGGCTAGGAAAGTCATATATAAGATAACTTATAGTTAGTTAACTATCTCAATAAATATAAACCTGATAGATTACTCTTCAAAGCTAATGGAAAGATAACGTTTAAAATTAACTAGTCACGATTACTTAGTAGATAAATATTGGTGTAATTTTTATAAAACCCTGTGAAACATTAAGCAGGAGTTCTGTTTATGTTGTAAAATTATAATATATATATATAATTTTTTATTCAATCCATATTCTATTTTCCACTGCCAGCTTACTAGGCCTGTCGAAGCTTCATATTTCATATAATATACCTTATGACTAAGACAGGCACAACATCCAGTCCCTGGCCGTTAATTCGTCACTGTGAAAGGGTAAACCCATATTTATCAATGATAATTTTTTCGTCCATGCCGGGAATAGAATCCGGGACTCTTGGATCAGTAGACGGACATGGTACCGACTGAGCTAAGGTGTTGTATAAATTATTGATTTGGTTTCCATTTCTTTAAATATTACGGGAATAATAATGTTTGAAAGAGTAAAAGTCATGATGTTTACATAAGAGTACACATGTCAGTCATTTGTGTTTCTAAAACCTAAACCTAACCGTGAAATAGTCCGTTATACATTCTATGTAGGTCTTAACCTTTTTAACAAAATGTTTCCGCTGTGCTACTTTTAATTACTAAGTCATTTAGTTTCATTATTTTAATATAATTAATATTGAAAATACAAAGTTTTACCATTTTAAAACAAAATGTAATTTAATAATAGGTCTGTGTATTTTAACTACGTTTCTGAAAATTATGTCTTAGCTATTAAATTTTCTCTTTTTGTAAAATTTAACTCGTAGTCATGTAACATAAAAATAAAATAAGAATTATAGTCTTCTTTTGGTTTTGATATCCCCTACAAGTAGGCCCATGTGATAATTTGAAACATAATCTTGTTCAATCTTCTCTTACATAAGTATTTTGGTGTGTTTAACTTAAACATATAGACAATCATTCATCTTCTGGAAGGTTATAATGGAATGTAAATTGAATACTTATGAAGTTTTATATGACACTCTGTAAGGTGTATTTTACTTGTCAGCCACGTATAGCCAAGGACTAATTAAGTGCCTCAAAAAGAGTTGTTTATCCCCCATTCCTTTAAAATTCTTGGTAATATATTTCACAACTAATGCAATTTTTTTTACAAACATGCTTTATTGCTTTTCTGATTTAAATTTGGTCCAACAATGCTCTCATATATAAGAGAATATACCATTATTTAATAACATTTTCCCCTCATTACATATGTATCTGGCAAATTGTATCTGATTCAAAAACCAACTAGGTCACAGCTTTTAGTATTATTATTATTATTATTATCATCATCATAATCATCATGATTAAGATGGTGACTATTTCCATATAATAATATAATTATTATAATTATATTCTAATATTTGATTATTATGATAATCAGATAATATATTTTCTTACAATATTATATAAACAATAACTATAACTGTTTAACGAATTTTCCTAATGCAATGATAGTCTAATGGTCTAGAACGTTATAGTTGAATTTAACTTGGCTGTCATTGACATGGAGATTGGATATCGAATATTAAACTGAGAATATCTAACAACATTTAGTTTTCATTCTGGACTATTCACCAATCTTTCTACACAATAGGGAAAGTAGATCCATGAATATACCTATCACTTCAATGCCTTTAGATATAGTGGTTAATAACACTTGCTATGAAAGAAATAACAAATAAATATCAGGTCAATTTCACATAGCATGGTTGAAATACAAGCTATGTATTATATTACATTTTCTATTTATAAACGAACGCACACACATTTTTTGTCATTTTTACGTAATATTTGAATGTTTTCAAATATAATAATTTCGTTTAACCTGCCTCGATGGCGTAGTTAGATAACGCGCTAGATTCGTGTTGAGTTCGACTACCTTGTATGGGGAGATCAAGATTCGAGTCTCGGTTGTGTGAACTGGAGGTTGTTTTTCCTAAGTGTTCTTCCACCCTCCCTCCACGCATATGAGGGTTCACTTCCTTTAAATTCAACTGTCTCAATTCCTAGCCAATTAGCGTAATGATTACTTAAGCATATAGTCCAAGCGGATTGTATGCTGAGGTGCTAAATAAATAAAATAAGATATAGTTTAGTTTAAATTGGCTGCTACATAGAAAACCATACTTCAGACATTTATATAAAATTTTTAACACGTTTCCGTCTAGATCACGCTCTCGTATTTTAGAAAATAACTCCAATGTTGTTAATCCACAAGATTTTTTTAAAGTTAATAAATGCCATTTTTATATAGATTTAACAAATTTTAGTAATAACCCTAAAGTTAAGGTATATATTTGCTATCTAAGCCGTTGTTTTGACATTATTAACACTATCCCATCCACATATAAAAGAAATTATTTATAAAAATCATCTATAAAACTATAAAACAGTAAAAATTTGTTGATCTGAAATGGTTTTAGTTAAAGATGGTAATTAAATAATTTAGCAGGTAAACCGTGAAACTTGCAACTTTGTAAAATAAGTTATATATTAAAATTCACATGCTTTGAATGGTAGTTTATTATGGAATTATAGTGCTGTTTTGTTTAAGAAATATGTAAATCCTGCTCACTCTGGTATATTTATGAATTTACACATGTAATCACTTAAATGGATTACTATATATAAAAAAACTCAAATTGAAAAAGAAGTTCTTAATAATATTTTATTAATAAGTACTTACAAAACCAGCCTTATTAGGGGTCCAAAATCTACGGACTAAGGAATAGTGGAGTGGTAGTTTTAGGGATAGAATATTTATGAAGATAGATTAAGATTGAAAAATCTGCCTTGATAATTTTTAATTTGGAAGGCCGTCCCCTAGGTCACAGGTCCACTGGTCATTATTGACGACAAAATTTAAGTGCGGGTCTAAAGACTAAGGCTACTTAGCCAACATTACGTTCAAGCTGTGTACATCATGTTTGTGCTAACTACTAGATATATTTTTAATAAATACGAAACAAAATATTAATAATTTGCCTTTAGTTTTGTTGATTTAAAATATCTCAGAACAACTTTTTTTTAGCACCGCATCTTACTACCCATTTGGTTTATATGTTTATGTACTAATTACAAAAATTTACTTAGGGATTAAGAAGGATATCTTTATAGGAAGTATACCCGCATTTGCATGAAGAGAAGGTGGAATTAAAAAAACAACTCAGTAGACCAGAACTATATTTTAACCTTGATCCCCTCTATCAGCGGCAGTCTAGTCTACTTCAAGAGTGGCGTTTTAGACTATGTGGCCACCGAAGGGGAAGAGTAGTATATACTTTGTTTGATTTTTTATAAACACTATTATTTAGTATAATTTATGTTAACTGTAACTAATATTGCCTAAGTGATTAGTACATTGTGAAAAGGATTAACTTTTAGAAAACTGAGATATGATTTGCCTGGAGAAGTAATGAGAAACCATTAAATAGAACACTCATTTCCAGTAAGCAGTTTAAAAATATATTTACGGGCTGTCAATATTTAAGTAAGGAGTGTCAGGTTTGAAGTAATGTCTTTCAATATCGAGCTCACAGCTTTCAACTTAGAATTAGGCATTGGTAATATCGGAATCACGAATGCCAATTTCGAAGTAAGGGGTTTCTATATTGAGTTCCGACATTTCGAATTAATATAAAAACCAGTGTCCTTTCTCCCTACCTTACCGTCGACTTTGCACCGCAACTAACTTGTGAGGGTGTGGCTCTTAAACTAGTTATGCATGTAATGGCTGCGCAGTTACGCCAATGTTGACGTTCACGACAACAAAAAGGTCTGGGGTGGAAAAACTTTTTCCTTATTTATTTTTCCCTTTCTGAAAAACATTCTATAAACGCGGAATTTTTAACGTTCACATTTTACTGCTCCCCCTT